>JAJJMB010003208.1:460007-507824 GCA_023531105.1 Papaver atlanticum | reverse complement strand
AAACCTTAAACAAACCCTATTCTGGCATATTGTATGCATACCTTGGCACTGAGATCGAAACCTGGAGGGGAGTGGACTACTATAAGTCGTAAAATTGGTAAGAACGATGAATCCATCCATTTACAGGTAAGATTCCTTCAAAATATTCCCTGAAACCTTAAACAAACCCTATTCTGGAATATTGTATGCATACCATGGCTCTGAGATCGAAACCTGGTCGGGAGTGGACTATTATAAGTCGAAAACTTCTTTGAAACCTTAAACAAACCCTATTCTGGCATATTGTATGCATAACCTTTCTCCGAGATCAAAACCTGGACGGGAGTGGACTACTATAAATTGAAGACTTGGTAAAAACGATGAATCCATCCATTTACAAGTAAGATTCCTTCGGAATATTCCTTGAAACCTAAAACAAACCCTATTCTAGCATATTATATGCATACCTTGGAACCGAGATCGAAACCTGGCCAGGAGTGGACTACTATAAGTCGGAAACTTGATAAGAACGATGAATCCATCCATTTACAGGTAAGATTCCTTCGGAATATTCCCCGAAACCTTAAACAAACCCTATTCTGGCATATTGTATGCATACCATGGCTCTGAGATCGAAATCTGGCCGGGAGTGGACTACCATAAGTCGAAAACTTGGTAAGAACGATGAATCTATCAATTTACAGTTAAGATTCCTTCGGAGTATTCCCTGAAACCTTAAACAAACCCTATTCAGGCATATTATATGCATACCTTGGAACCGAGATCGAAACCTGGCCGGGAGTGGACTATTATAAGTCGGAAACTTGGTAAGAACGATGAATCCATCTATTTACAGGTAACATTTCTTCAGAATATTCCCTGAAACCTTAAACAAACCATATGCTGACATATTGTATGCATACCCTGGCTCCGAGATCGAAACCTGACCGTGAGTGGACTACTAAAAGTCGGAAACTTGGTAGGAATGGTGAATCCATCTATTTAAAGGCGGAGCTCATGTGTCATTTCTAACTTCAAATGTGGTTCAAGGGAATACGAACCATGAACCCTCAGTGTCTGAAGTGGTTCTCACTCCAAAATTAGCAGGATATATGATAGCGATCTCTGCCTCCATCAACAGTCAGGTACAATCTCAGTTCAAACATTTACTCACTTTTATTTTCTGCAATACTAAATTAGAGCATGGGTTTAAAACTTATCTAAATGATGATGAATACAAGCATGAACTAGATGGCTATGGAAGATTGATTTGTTATGATCATGATTGTTTTGATAATAATAAGTATATATATATATATATCATTTCTCTTGAAGTCCTGAATATGCATAAGTTTGTTTGGCATACAGAATGTATTCAATTCAGAAGTTTGAAAAATTTGTCTTGGAATTGTCAAGGGTGTGGGAAAAATTATACTAGAGAACACTTTAAGGATCTTGTGAATTCTATTCAGCTAGATATTATCTTTTTGTGTGAAACAATACAACCTAGTTCGAATATTAGGAGTCTCTTTAGATCGGTTAAATATGACAATTTGGAAATAGAGGATCCTATAGGGAGGTCTGGGGGAATAGCCTTGGCTTGGGTGGACACGGTTAAACTTAATTTTTTTCCAGACTTCGGAGTATTTCATTAATGCCTGCATAACAGATCAAATAACAGGTAGGGATTGGATAATAAGCTGTTTATATGGGAATTCTCATAACAAGAATATAACCTGGAATTTCCTTTTGAGTATGTCCTCTAATATTAATCTTCCATGGATGGTAATAGGGGATTTGAACTTTACTTTAGATCAGGAAGAAACTGGGAGAGAAGGAAAGATAAATAGTTTGGGAATTGAGAAGGCTGTAAATATGGTGAATCAGGCAGGTCTAACTGATATGGGCTTTACAGGTTATCCTTTCACTTGGTCGAATCATATGAATGATGGGGGATTAATTGAAAAAAGATTAGATAGAAGTCCATCTAACAATGAGTGGATTAGTTTTTTCCCAGATGCTAGAGTTACTCATCTTAGTCCAATTGCATCTGATCATGGTCCTATAATTATGAGCACCAAGAATGATAGGAGAGATGGGGCTAAACCTTTAAAGTGTTTTGGTACTTGGCTTGAGGAACAATCTTGTATTGATATTATAAATGAATCTTGGTTAGCTTGTCATGATGGGTCTCCATATTTTCAACTTGTTAATAAATTTTCTAGAGTTAAAAAAGAGATTTCCTTATGGAATAAAAATCAGTTTGGTAACATTCACATGAGACTTCAGCATGCT
Organism: Papaver atlanticum; assembly: GCA_023531105.1. Taxonomy (NCBI): domain Eukaryota; kingdom Viridiplantae; phylum Streptophyta; class Magnoliopsida; order Ranunculales; family Papaveraceae; genus Papaver; species Papaver atlanticum. The sequence continues at coordinate 505,550 of JAJJMB010003208.1, read as the reverse complement.
AAAAATTATTTTGATAACTTTAATAACAACCTGTTTGCAGTGGAAAAATCTGTAACTCTGAAAAAGTTGAGTCAGGAGGTAGAAAAGTGGTATAATATTAATGAATCGTTTTTGAAAATTAAAAGTGGGGATAAATTTATTAAACTTGGAAATAAAAACACTGGCTACTTTAATGGTTTAGTTAGAACTAGAGCTTTGAGAAACATGATTTATGTTATTAAAAATGAAAATGGCATTTGGGTTAAAAGTATATCCCAGATCAAAGAAGTGTTGTTTAAACACTTTGATAATACGGCCTCTACTACTAAACCTGATCTTAACGAGGATTTAATTTCTAATATTCCGTGTTTGGTTATTGATAAGGATTATTCTATCCCCATGAAAGTTCGAGGAGATTAAAGGGATTGTTTTTAATATGGCTCCCTTTTCCTTTCCGGGGCCTGATGGATTCCCGGCCATGTTCTTTCAAAAAAATTGGGACCTGGTTGCAATGGATATTGTGGCCATGGTTCAAAAATTCTTCCGTTCTGGTTTTATTCTTAAAGAACTCAACAATACTTTCATCTCCCTTATTCCTAAAACCAAATTTCCTGACAAGGCTAGTCACTTCAGACCCATAAGCTTATGTAATACTACTTATAAAATAATCTAAATTGTTAGCTAATAGGATGAAACCCCTTCTTGATAAGCTGATTTCTCCTTTGTTATCGGGTTATGTTCCGAATAGGCAAATTTCTGATAACATAATAATAACACATGAACTGATTCACACAATGAAAAAGAAAAAAGGAAGTAAAGGTTATCTAGGTATTAAAATCGACATATCCAAGGCATTTAATAGGGTTGAATGGTCATTTCTCTTAGCTATTCTAAGGAAAATGGGGTTTTGTAGTGAGTGGTGTAATCTGATACATCAATGTATCAGCACTACTAGCACTGCTGTTTTATTAAATGGCTCTCCGGGGCAAAAATTCTCTCATACTAGGGGAATTAGGCAGGGAGATCCCCTATCTCCTTACCTTTTTATCCTGTGTATGGGAGCTCTGTCTTGTTATCTCTCGCTTGCTCAAAAGAAAGGTCTGATCCATGGTATTAAAGTGACCAAGGATAGTCCTCCTATCAATCATCTGCTTTTTGCGGATGATTGTCTCATTTTTGGTAATGCCAATTTGATTGAAAGTAAAAACATTCTACTAATTTTCACTGATTTTAGTAATGGTTCGGGTCAACTTATTAACTTAGAAAAATATGGTATCTTTTTTAGTGGTAAAGTGCATAATAATAACAATCCAGTTTTTGAAGATTGGGTAATTTAATTATATTTGTAAGTAAGTTCCCAATCGTTTTTAGTGCTTAATTACACTACTTACTTATTAAGTTCCAAAGAATGATAATTAAAATTGTAAAAGTTCAGAAAATCAAGTTAGATGATAAGTATTTGGGTGCTCCGTTGTTTACCAATACTTCTAAAATTGCCTGCTTCAAACCAATTCTTGATAAAATTGTTAGTAGTCTGAAAGGTTGGAAAAACATTAACTTATCTCCACCGGGCAGAAATGTTCTTATCAAAAATACTGTTGAAACTATTCCTATTTACCAAATGAATTGTTTTAAAATTCCTCAACACACTTGATGTGAATTTTAAGTTGTTGTAAAAAGTGATAAGTAGAGTTCGTTCAACTCGGGCTTGTGAAGGATTTTCGAAAATTAAATAAAGTTGTTTCAACAATAATAAGAAAATACCGAGACTCTGGATTCCACCATTGACCAATTAAGTTATAAATTCTAATCAATATTCATGCAATTTTTTCTTTTAAAGTGATTCTAATATTTTGCTTTTAATAGATTTTTGAAGTAATAATTGTAAGCACGAAGCATGAAACATCAAAAGTATTAAAACCAAGCATGTCCCATCAAAACACTTCACAACTACTCAATAAAAACCATTTTTTCTTTTAAGTTCTATGCAAATAATCATGTAAAATAATTGCAATAAATAATTAAAATAGAACTATACCACTTTTCATGGAACAATGGCTTCCTCCGTCGCCTCGGCTAAGGGGTTTAGCTCCTCATATTAGAAATATGCTCAAAAGTTGATTTTATTGATCAAATAAGGTGTTTTGATTAGAAAGGACGAGCTATAGTTACAGAAAGCTTGTTGTAAGGAAGGTAATGGTCGCTGAAAGTATTAAGCAAAGACAGTCAAAAACGATAACAACTTTCTGTAGTTGAATATAAGACTGCTTATGCGACGGTTTAGTGTGGGTCGAAGTTCTTCGTGTTCTTCACGACTGTTCCGTGTGCGTCTTATGTTCTTCGTGTTCTTCAGCTCGCACCAGCAGAAAACAGCAGCAGCAGCGGCCCGTAAACCTATGATTCTCGCCTCCTCAGCCCTTCTCCGCCCCCCAAACTCTCGACACCCCTTCTATATGACCCAAAAAATCTATTTATATCAAAAATGGCGATTAAATCTCTCAAAAATCATCCGAAATCTCTTTCTTTCTCTTCACGGCAAAGTTGCGGCAATTTCTTGTTTAAGAATTTCCACGCATATCTGGGCTTTCCTTTTAATTCTAAACTCTTCCTTAGATATATATTAAGCTTTGGGAAGATAATCTTGCCTTTAATCTCTCTAAAATTTCCTAAAATCGGTCACACACGTGACTTTCCATATTTTGCTGTTGAGATCAAAACCCGTCGATTGAGCCAAATTTAATCGATTTCAACACCCATTTTAGATTCCTAGACCCATAAGGAGTCTACCCTATGAAAATCAGAGGTTTAATCGACCTCAAACTCCTCCAAATCACTACCACCAAAACTGCCAGAATGTGTTTGTATTTTCCCGCCAAAAACAGAATTTGAATTTTGAGAAGAAAGTGACCTCCCCCTATTCAGTACCGGTCTGTGTTTAGTAGCTGCTTGGAAATGGGTTACCCCTTATCAAAAATGAGAGTCCGAATAGCAAATGTCCTTCCAGGTGTCTTTAACAACTTTTCGAGCCAATTTCGCCGCAAAATCCTATTTCTCCATAAACACCTACAAAGTGATAAAATACCAAAATTAGTACAGAAATGGGTACTAACAGTATACACAAAAGAGATGAAAATAGACACATAATGCGTCTATCAACACTCTGAAAAAAATTACTTCTCTTCAACAGAACTTTTTTGGGGGAATAAAAGATTGCAATTCCAAGGGGATTTTTCTTAAAGCCTGGCCTGGTGTTTGTAAACATAAAAAAGAGGGAGGGTTAGGATTTAGAAACATAAAACTAATGAATGAAGCTATGATAACTAAGATAGGTTTGAGGTTGATCTCTTATCTTAACTCCATATGGGCTAAAATTCTAAAATTAAAGTACTTCCCTGATAGTGATATCTTAGAGAACAATTTCGAGTCGAAACTTACTGACTCTTGGCTTTGGAAAGGCATTTCCAAAAGCTTTCAAAATCTTAGAAAGGGAAGTTTTTTTGAGGTTAACAATGGGGAGACTATCAACATATGGAACCACAAGTGGATTCCAGGTGAAGATGATCTTATGGTTCCTTTGAATGATTCTGTGGCTCAATTTTTTTTAAAGGTTAATGACTTGTTCAATGACCAAAATATTTGGGACTTAAATAAGCTTAATATGTGTTTCAATAATGATACTACCCGAAAAAATTTGAATATCTAGATTGACATTTCCTCCAAGGATGGATTGAGATGGAGTTACTCAGGTAACTCAGACTTCTCGGTTAACTCCATTTATAAAGTTTTGGAGGATAATAGTACTGATAGCACTAATATCACTGTTGATTACTCTTTGCCACGGAACAATATGTGGAAAATGAATGTTTTTCCGAGAATTAAGGTCTTTCTTTGGAAATGTCTTCACGACATTCTCCCAGTGGGAGATAGAATATGAAAAATCTTACCTGAAACAAATAATATTTGTCATTTGTGTAATTCTGATATTGAAAATTTAGACCATCTTTTCATGAATTGTGAGTTTATCAATAATGTTTGGAAATGTCTGCCATATGACATTAATAGGGTTAAAAGCAAGTGTAATACTTTTGAGAATTGGATAAAAAATTGGTTTCAAAACAAAAATAATTTCCATCATGACAATGTTAACTGGGAGAACATTTGTGCTATTACTATTTGATTTGTTTGGAAATCTAGGTGTGACAATGCCTTTAAGAATACTAATCAGTGCTACAAGTCTACAGCAAATCAGATTATCAATCATGTTATGGCGGAAACAAATACTAATAAGAAGAAATCAGAATGGATGTGAATGAAGAAAGAATTGGTTACAAGGCTTATCTAGCAGTGTTTGATAGCAAAGATAACTCTGAATCTTACATTATTGTTTGTGTTAATGATTTGACAGGGAGTTTCAGAGGCGCGAGGTGCTTCAGTGCACCACCAGGAGTACGTAATGGTGATTACAAGAAGATCATTTTGACTGTGATGGATTGGTTGGTGGAGCTGAAATGTTCAAATATCACAGTTATTTGGCAGAATTGGGGGTCCTCTGGAGACTCCATAAATGTGGAAGAAATATTGAACTGGGATAATCTTTTGTTGGATGATGATTTTCAGAATCACTATATGTACTTTTTGTCTTTTAGAGTGAAAGTATGTAATGCTAGAAATATTAATTATGTGCTTACAAATATGTATAGATTAAGAGTCCTTTTTGAGAGAGATTGGTCTTGGTATGATAAGTATGTTAGAAAAATAAAGAACTGGTTTGAAGTCTTGGACAGATGGATCAGCGATCAAAGACAAATACAAGTTTTACTTATTGTTTCTTGCGGCAGGAAGAAGACCGACCTGAATTAGATAACAGAGATGTTTATACTGGGGATAATGGCAGAAATGTGGTTAGATTGGAAGATTCAAATCAGGTTCGTTTCAATACTGTCAACACAAGCAATGAAGATGGAAGAAATGAACAGGATTTAGTGGGGTTGGATGGCAACGAAAGAAGAGCCAGAAATGTCACAGAGGATGGAGCGAAAAGAGGGTTTTTCAGAAATTCAAATTATGAAATGGGAAATACGAGCCTAGTTCCGGGAAAGTTGAATAGTATGAATACAAACAATGTTAAAATTAGGTATGACTATCAAGATAATAGCCAATCTGGACATGTAACTACTATCATTGATCTTTGTTTCAATAATAGCCAATCTAGACATGTACCTACTATCAAGATAATAACATTAAATTATAATCAACCAAAGGAGATGACATTAACATGGGAATTGGTAAAAAGTAAAGTGTTTCTCTATCAGGTTACAGTTTCTAAGAAAGATAGTTAGAATGCAGCTTCTTCAGATGTTAGAGTGACCGGTACTAGTTTCAAAACACTGTTTTTCAGCATTGGGAAAAATTTCGAAGCCGCACAAACAATTTGTAATCCTTAGAAATGTTAGTAGGATTGTTAGTTAAGTTTTCTAAAGAAGGGAATGTGATAAAGTACTTTATTCTTATCTTTAAAAATAGAAAACCATCGGTGAATAATAAAATAAAAGTTAAAGAAGAGCAATAGTTTATTCTAGACAAAAGGAAAAAAGAAAAAGGATACCCACTTACAAATGATAAAGCAACCTAGGAATAATTAGTCTGCTATTTCCTTTCTTTTTTTCATTTGGCAAAAGATTTGCGATAAATAGTTTACATTGAACCCCTGAGAAAAAGCAATAACTACTACTATATAGTTCTGAAATTTGTAGTGCTTTTGATTTCTAAATCTTCACCAATATAGTATCACTATGGCGTTTGAAGATATTCTTGCTAATGGTGTAACAGAAATATTACAGAAACTAGTTATTGTTGTTGCTCCAGAGATTAGTCTGGCTTGGGGCGTCAAAGATGAACTGAAAAAGCTTCAAAGAACCATTGAGATGATTCTTGCCGTCGTAGCAGATGCTGAAAGGAGGCAAGAGAGCGAAGAAGCTGTGAGACTTTGGTTAACATGGCTCAAGGATGTGGCTTACGATGCTGATGATGTGATGGACGAGTTTTCTTATGAAACCATGCGTCGGCGTGAAAGAGGGGACCGCTTGAAGCATAAGTTACTCGATTTCGCTTCATCTTCCACCAACCCGCTTATTTTTGCTTTCCAAATGGCTAAGAAAATTAAGAATGTTAACAAAAGATTTGATGAAGTTACTAAAGTTATGAACAGTTTTCACTTGCAAGCTGCAGCAGTTGATACTTCTATGGTTCCTGGTGAAAGTAGTGAGCGACGAAGTCGGCAAACTGCATCCTTCATAAACGATTCTGAGACTGTGGGAAGGAAGGAAGATATGATTAAAATAGTAGACTTATTAACAAAGGCGAACAGATCATCATCCTCGTCTGATGTCAATTATCATTCTTCGGAAAATGTTTCAACAATCTCCATTGTGGGGATGGGTGGACTAGGGAAGACCACCCTTGCTCAACTCGTTTACAAAAATGAGTTGGTAAAAAAATACTTCGATGAAAGAATATGGGTCTCAGTATCTACAGATTTTGATGTGGAAAAAATCTTGATGAAAATTATGGAATCCATCACTCTTGCAAAGTTTGATAATGTATCAAGTTTCGATCTGTTGGTCAACAAGGTTCAAGAAAAGCTCCAGGGGAAGAAATTTTTGCTAGTACTGGACGATCTGTGGAACGAGAATATTCAACAATGGGAGAGGCTCAAAGGTCCGTTGCTCGTTGGGGCCAAAGGAAGTAAAATATTAATCACCACACGTAACATGAAGGTTGCAGATGTTGTAAAGGGGAGCATTCGTCCGTACCAGTTGGAAAAATTACAAGAAGATGAATGTTGGTCTATTATGGAGAAAAGAGCATTTTCTCCTGGTGGGGCACTAAAGACTCCAAACATGATAAACATCGGAAAAGAGATGGCAAACAAATGCAGTGGTTTACCACTGGCAGCAAAATTCCTCGGAAGTCTACTGCACTCGAAAAATAAAGAAACTGATTGGTTGTCGATTAGAGAAACTGAAATCTGGAATACACGAGAAGGTCAAAGCGAAATCCGGCCGATACTAAAATTGAGCTATGATAACTTGTCACCTCAATTGAAACAATGTTTCTCTTATTGCTCTATCTTTCCCAAAGGATGGGTGATTAGAAGAGAAACTATAGTTCATTTGTGGATGGCAGAAGGATTCCTGGGGATATCGTCTAATGTTGGAAATAAACGATCTATTGAAGACGTCGGAGAAGAATTTTTTGATAGTTTGGTGTGGAGTTCATTTTTTGACGCGGTGGAAAGGAATGACTTAGATGACATAATCACGTTCAAGATGCATGATCTTGTCTATGATCTTGGCCGGGATGTTGTAGGAAATCGTGAATGTGCAATTTTCAAAATAAGTGAGTTGGAAAAAAATATATCTGATATCCGACGTTTATTATTAATATCGGATGATGATTTAGATTTATCAACAAGATCAAGATGTTGCGAAGCCCTGAATGAATTGAAGAAGTTGCGGACACTTATCGTCTTTGAACCAAATAGTAACATGGGGGGTCACACATTCTCAGGTAACAAGAAATTGCGTGTGCTACATTTTAATCATATGGCTGAAGGCTATCCAGGGATGATTACATTTCCGGTTGCTAATAAATTAAGGCATTTAAGGTACCTCCAGCTTATCAATTTAAATCTTAATGGTACGATGCATGATGATTATTCCATCAGTAAACTATACAATTTGCAGACGTTGGTATTAGGTGGGTGTGCCTCCGTCCAAAATCTTCTTCGAAACATGGTATCTTTGAAAAATCTAAGGTTCCTTGATATCTCCTTTTCGGATATTAAAGAACTACCTACTTCTGTCACTAGTTTATGTAATTTGGAAAGATTGGATGTCAGTCATTGCTACGGATTAACCACCATTCCCAACTCTGCCATTGGTTTGAAATATCTAAAATATCTCGATTTGTCGTTTACACCTATTGAAGAACTACCTGGTTTCATCATCAACCTTTGCAATTTGCAGACATTAGATGTTAAATTCTGCGGGAAATTAAAATCCTTACCGGAGTTTGTTGCGAGTCTTTCTAATTTGAGGATATTTAATTTCCGAGGCTGTCCATTACTAACAGCACTGCCAATAGATTTTGGAGCATTAACACAGCTGAGATACCTTAACCTAAGGGATACTGGGATCACAGTAATACCGGAGGCATGCAGTAACCTCCATAATCTTGAGTATGTGAATCTGTTTAACTGTACGAGTCCTGTACAGATAAAGAATTGGATAAAATTGAGAACATTTTTTTGCAGGCGCATCATGGAAACTCCAATGGGTATAGGGAAATTAGTTTGGCTGCAAACTTTGAGCTACAAAGTGCCAGTAAAAGTCATCAACGAGGATGAATGCAATGGTGGTATTGAAGAGTTAGCAAACCTAAACTTCATTGAGGCATTAAAAGTCGATCATCTTCAAAACGTGAAAGACCCATTAGATGCTGAGAGAGCAAATTTGAAAGGGAAACAGTATCTTCGTAAACTGGTTCTGAATTGGCTAGATGAAGATTCGAGCATGATGTGGTGCGACCGGGAGTCATGGAATGATGTTCAAGTATTAGAAGCTCTCCAACCTCCCACTTGTTTGGTGAAGTTGGTTATTTGTTACTTCATGGGGAGGGATCTACCCACGTGGATGTGTGTTCTTCAAGAATTGGAATATTTGGAGCTAGAAAAATGCAGAGGAATTAAACAACTACCAGCATATATCGGGCAGTTCCCTCGTCTCATGCATCTTGTTCTTAAAGGAATGTCTATTAAGGGTTTAGATATTAGCGGATTTCCTTCATTACTAGCGCTTTATCTTACTGATATGTTCCTTCTTGAAAAATTGTGTTATTCATATCCTTGTCTTCAGGAACTGGGGATCATTGGCTGCCTAAGTTTAACAGAGATCCCGTCGTTTCCTTCTCTGAAGAAATTGGTATTAGAGAAGATTGACCACAAGTTAGTATGCTCAGTTGGGAGAAGCCAGACATCTCTTGCGGTGCTGTCTTTGAGTAATATTGATGAGCTTATATACTTCCCAATAAGCATACTCCAAAACAATTGTAATCTTCAAACTCTGCAGATTATAAATTGCAATCAGTTTCAAGGATTTCGAATAAATGATGACGAGAATGAGAATGTGGTTGCTCCATATTACCTTGAGCTCTTCAGAGGTTCTTCTCTTCAGGTCTTGGAATTCATTGATTGCCCAGTTCTAAAGTTTCTTCCAGATCTACGAGGATGGATTTCTCTTCGGGGATTAGTCATCTTCAATTGCCCACAAGTGAAGGAGTCTTTAACCTATGATCTCAAATCCCTCTCATTTCTTAAAGTACTGGCTGTTGATTTTATTCAAAGAGACGAGCAGCAAGGAGATCCATCTGTTGTAGATGAGTGCGTCAATTTGATGAACTATTAGGTACATGGACTCTCTCGTTCTCCTCATAATATGCTATCTGGTTTAAGAAAATTGTTTATATTGTTACCAACTTAATTCAGTGATCATCAGATTCATCAGTATCTCAGGCGTGTTTAGTTGATTTGGTTCTGTACGAAGCTATTGTATGATCGTGTATTTACATCTATGTGTTCCCACAAAACATTTGATATTATGTCAATCTTTATAAATCATAATCAGGAAATTAAGTTTGCTAGCTTGATGCACTTCCCTATATAGTATCTGTTATAACAAATGGCTCTTCCAAGCACAATCAATCAAGAATTGAAATAGAAATGAAATCAAAGTAAATCAAGCCCACACAACACAAGGATTTATAGTGGTTCGATCAAGATGATCTACATCCACTTTGAAGACGACGAAATTGATTTCACTATGTATCAAACAAGGTTACAATAGTATGATTCAAAAACCCCTCTCAAGATCCAGCCTCCACTCTCTCTTAGTTACATTGGTTTCTCTTACCAAAACATGAGGATGAGAAGAAGACTTATCTCCTGATGCCTTCCCTTGCACAAAAGGTAAACGGCAAACGGGTCGGGAAATGGGTAAACCCAACCGAATACTAAGCCGTATTCAAGGCACATATACTACAGTATCCAAGATTTGCTATTGGTTTTCTTATTTGTAATTACCTTCATAGGTATATGAAGGTCTGAAGCCAGACATAAAAACATGCAGACGTAGATATGAATCGTGTTTTGTTATTGAATCTCAAACCTCATTCCATATTCAAGTGCATCTTAAAGGTATGTTCATTGGAAACTTCTGTTTTCTTATCTTTTTGTTAGACCGTATTCATGCCATTGCTTCTATTTGCATGACTTGAATTGTATTGTTGTGCAGCTGAATACGTACGATGAATGGATTACATATAAAAAAGATCAAAGCGTAAGGATGAAATGCTCAAGATCGTGATTAGGCTTCTGAAGATGCAACATGTAGACATGATCATTTGCAAATCTAGCAAAACTAGGTCTGTGCTGTAATGTTGATCAACTGTTCAAAAGTTTAGGGAGCGATTATATCATTTGCTACGTAACTGTAAGTAAGACAAGTATCAATAAACGACAAGTTTGTGGAACGAATATTTTCTAGTATTCCGATCTTGTAGACTCCTTCAATAATAATGCTTTAGTTCGTTTTTTATATTTTGTGATCGATAAAATAAGATTTTATTGAAAAATAAAGGAAACACTTTTACGAAGTTTATAAAAAAGATGCAAGATCCATAAGAACGGCAAAGAAGCCAAGGATTTATCTAAACTTATAAAATTGGTAGGTAATATATAACATTTACCGTTGATTAAGGTTTAGTCGTTTCTCTTTAAATATCTTCGCCCACTTCCCTGTTTAGCGATTCCCTCCCTTATTCTCTCTAGAGATTTCCTGTTTTTCCAACATTTAGTCATCAGTTATTTGGGTGGAAGTCCTCAAAGATATTCCAAAAGCTTCGGTTTCGGATTGGTTGGATTACGTGATATCGTAAAACATTTTATTATTAGTTATTGGAAAGATGTGTTACTTATAAAAATTAATGTTCTTAGTTAAACTTAAATAATCTAAGTTACATTATTATGTTTATAAACTATGTTACACTAGACCACCGCTGCCACGGTGGGGAGGGCTGACCGAAGAAAAACGAAACACCGTTATGCGTAATGGTGTTATAAGACTAAAATTGATATGCATCCAATTTATGGTAGTTTACATAAATTTTACCCTTTTTTTATGCATCTTTTGTGGTGGTTTGCATCAATTTATCCCATTTTCTATGCATCCTTTGTGGTGGTTTGCATCAATTTTCCCCATGTATTATGCATCTTTTGTGGTGCATTGCATAATGGTTATGCATTAAATTTTATAAGTATACACCGTCGAATTTTTCGTAAAAACTCTAAATTTTATATTATTGTTTGTATTCGTTGTGTAGATTCTTTTAAAACCTTTCCAATGACGTAAAATTTGTAAAATTCCAAGACACGGATTTATAGATATGTTATATTAAAATTTGGTTGGCAATTATACTCCTGAAAAATAGGATACATAAGGAGTTATAATAATTAGACTAAAAGGGGGGGACATTTTGGGTTTTTCATTTCCCAAAGACTACCACCAAATTCATTTCCAATCTTTTTATCAAATTGAACATTTGTGTTAGTCTACATTTTACAAAAAAAATGGTTATAAAAGGGACTCCCTCCCTTCGGGCCCTCTGGTCGGTTGGCCCAATTACTCATGACATGTTAAACATTGCCAATTTTATTTTTATTTTTTATAAAAGTTTTCATCTGCCCCATGTGTCAAATCTACTTATTCATTCACCCACAGGTGCCAAATCCGGATGTGGGTGAATCTGAAATCTGTCATTTGGATGATGAAGTATAAACGAGTTATTTAATTATCAAATCTGCCCATTGGATAATAAGTACCCCCAAACAGAACCCATTAACATTGAATGATGTTTTGGAGACTACCCAAAAAAGGTGGGGGACTGCTTTGTTATATGAATGTCCACCCTAAATTTTAAGGGATGTCCTAAAAGATTAGGGAAGACTAATCTGTTCTTATCCTAATTAAGGTTATAATTAATCCTAATAACCCACTAATATATCCACTACTCACTAATCTAACCCCCTAAATTAAAACCAAAAATCAGTTTCAAAACCCTTTTTTGTTCTTTTATTCTTCTTCTTCATCATCTTCTTCTTCTTCTTCTCCTCTTCTTCGTATACATCAACGTTAATCGTCGATTCGAAAAAAATTCATCGTCGATTAATCAATTTTTATAAACAATGCGTTCTAAGCAGACACATAGAATTCCAGGATTGAGTCCGGGTCTGGCTAATATAGCGAATCTCCCAAATCAATTTGAAGTTGATAAACAATTTCAAGCAAAGTTGGGAGACGAAGTCAAGCATCCAACATCAACCAAGAAGTCCGATTCGAGTAAAATGAAAATCCGCAGGTAATTTCCTTCATACCCATTCCTTTTAATCGTTTTTTGTTGAAGAAATCGATTAGAAATCATCAAAAACCATTGAAAATGGTCGTTACAGTATAGATTTCGGCTAGGAGAAATTTTGAAAACCCTAGATTTTGGTAACCGAACTTTCAATATGAAGAACAGTTCGGCCAATTAGGAATTTTTAGGTAACCGAACTATGTAGTTCGGTAAGCTCGCAAAAAAAAAAACGTAACCGAACTCCTTCTTTATATGAAAAATTTGAGTTCGGTTTAGTCGATAAATTTATATAGGTAACCGAACTTTGATAAAATATAGTTCGGTTACTTCGCAGTTTCTATGTGGTAACCGAACTTTGATCTGTCAACACCAAACTTGTAGTTCGGTGACTTCGCAACTTATACCAGATAACCGAACTTTAGTCTGTTAACATTTTGTGTTTGATGTAATCCCATGTTCAATTTTATTTGATAAGACAATATTCTGTTTAGCTAATAATGTGGTTTTCATTCATTAGGAACAAAGGTTCAATGTCGCTTAAAGGGATTACGCCATGCTCGTAGTTGTTTATCATATGGCGACAAGGGAGTCCCATAACCCTTCCATAACCCTTCCATCTCTTGAGGAGTTAGCTTTGCTGCCATGAAATGTCCTTCAAGATTTTCCGGACGAGGGTGGTTATTACGACCTTCCATAACCCTGTAGAGAACCCATCCATCAAAATATTTGTTGTAATGAAATGCTAGCTTGAATGGGCATTTAATCTTCTTTGAGAAAGTTTTGTTCTTCCTATTTTTCTTTCCTTTATAAACATAACCCTTCCTCTTGTGGCTTTTCTCGGGATCACCGCTTCTCTCACAAACCATTTCAAAGAGATTTTGGCTTTCTCTCCCATTCATAACTCTTTTCCTCTACCGGATCTTTGAATACCAAGTCATTCATGTAGTGATGTGATATGTCATCGTACAAAATATCAACTGGGAAAGGTTGATTTTCCATTGGTATTGGATCACATGCAACCTACGAGAAATAGCACAACGTCAATACCAACCACAAACAAGAAACACTTAAATGTTCGGCAATGCAAACAATTTTATCGACCGTGCTGAACAGAGAGTTCGGTTACCTAATCTCTAGAAATTTTTTGCGATCTTGCCGAACTTGGAATGAACGATTTTCTAGTTGAAGTTCGACAACAAAATTAGTACACTCGACTAAACAGAACTCCAAAGTTCGGTTAGCTATTATATAATAGTAATTTGCGATCTTGCCGAACTGAAGTAAACTCGACTAAACCGAACTATTTTCTGTATACTCTATAAAAATAGTTTAGCTACGTTTTCTGGAACAATGTAACCGAACTCTCAAAAACCTCCATTAAACTAGAGTTCGGTTACCTGCGTCTGCTGAAACAAGTAATTGAACTGCACATACATAAAGGTTAAGTTACTTTTTCTGCAGGATAGGTAACCGAACTACTTGGACGTAACCGAATTTTTTTCATGAAATATTCTATTTGGCCAATTTTTTGCATAATTCAAGCTACATTAACTAAATTTTAGCCATACCTGAGTACCCATAACTTCATCTTCTGATTGTGGCTGATAAAATCCATAATTTGGGTCGTTAGCTTGAGTTTGGGGAAAAAAGCATCCATCATCTAACAAATAATTCATACTCGGATCGTTAGAAGTATTGGCAAATACACTAGGAGATGAAGGAGGTTCTGATTCTGAGGAGGAGGTATCATCACAAGAATCACTCGTATCATATTTACCAAACTCAAAATAAGATTTTTTGGGTTCACCCATTTTTCTTCATATTTTCTTCTTCTTCTTCTTTTCTCTCTCAATAATTTTGATTCTAACAAAACTATCCTATTAATAACTCACTAATCACTAATTAATCATTACACTAACACTAATTAATCATTACACTAACTAATTTAAAAAAAAAATTAGATAAGAGAAATTTTATTTCAAAGAAGAACAAATTACATAGATAGGTCCTTCCTTAAATCTCCGTGAAGGAAATTTGGAGGAACAATGTACCAAAGACCATTACCATTGGTTCTAACATATTTTTCAAGGTATCTGCTACTGAATTTGCATCCCTCTTAACAAAAGAACAAGACCAGTTCTCAAAAAAAATTAACAGGAAAAGACATTCCTGAACTACATTGTTTGTAGTCCAGCCAATATAGTTTAGATTGCCATTAATGGCATTAACTACATTTTATTATCACCTTCTAAATTCAAATTCTTTATTACTTGCTCCATAGCCCATTTGATGGATTCTAAAGCAGCAACAACTTGTTCTTCATTGACTACTTGAATCTTGTCTCCTTTAGTACTCTTGAATATTGTCTCCATAGCCCATTTAGTACTCTTTAATATTGTCTCCTTTAGTACTCTTGAATCTTGTCTCCATAGCCCATTTAGTACTCTTTAATCTTGTCTCCTTTAGTACTCTTGAATCTTGTCTCCATAGCCCATTTAGTACTCTTTAATCTTGTCTCCTTTAGTACTCTTGAATATTGTCTCCATAGCCCATTTGATGGACTTCACACGGCTACCCTTTGCCTGACCAACCAAATGTCCCGGCGCGAAACTCAAACTTATAAATACTACTTACCCCATACCAAAGACAACAACGGCAACATATCTTCTATCAGTACTCTTCATTCTGCATCCATAAAACCAATCTTCTTGTCTACATTCTTTCAAATATAGCAGTGGCTCAATCTAGCTCTACAAAGATGGCCTTCTTCTTTGCTGCAATGATCTTCGTGTTTGTTGGTATGGGCACTGCGCAAGACGCTCCATCACCAGCACCTTCAATGGATAAGGTTCTGCATTTGGATTTCGGTACGGTATGTCGGTGTTTATGTCGATCACTTAGGTTTCTGGTCGTATTCAAACAGTAGGTCATCGACATGAAACTCAACCTAGCTGATTTAGAAACGCAACCTGGTGCCCTCATTTGCTTCACCACCATAGACAGGCGGTGCTGGGTCCCACGGTAACCGGACAGACAGACCACCGACAATTGTCATGTTACTCGAAGTCACTAGAACCCCGTACCATTAGCTGTTGAATTGATTCATACAACCTGCTCACCACCACCTACGCGGCCTACCAAAAAAGATCTAACAATTGTCCCGACCACGTTCTTGTGGGGTTCACACGGTTAAGCTCAAAATCGAAAACCTATAAAATGCTACCCCCATCAAACCAAATGTTAAGCACAAACAGCAATCTTCTCCTGTCACTCTTTCAAAAAACCAGAAACAATTTCATTCTTCATTCTTCTTCTCTGCATAAATCAGCCTAATGGCTCAATCTAGTTCCACAAGGATGGCTTTTTTCTTCATGTCAATGATCTTCGCGTTTGTCGGTATGGTTGCTGCACAAGACGGCATGGCTCCTTCACCTGCACCTTCAATGGACACAGGTTCAGCTTATGGACTTCAACTATCAAATGTTGGTGTCTTTAGTTCTCTTCTATTATCTGTTGGTGCTCTTCTTCTAAAGCACTAAACATTTATATACATTACAGTATCATTGATAATAAAGCGAGTTTGTCAATAAAGATTCATTATTTTTTTTCATATTAGTTGTCCATTATCGTTCTTGTTGTTCATCCATTATGTAATTATTGATCAACTAGACCCGATTTTAGTTTTTACGAACACGACATAAGTGGAAAGAACATTACAGCACTTTATGAGATACAATCAAACAACCCGATTACCTGTTAATTAATAAACCGAGAAATACCGAGTGGGAAATTTTGTGGCAAATCTCAAACATGGACGATCTTAAAAAGATTTCTAAAAAAACAATTTTGTGTTTTCTAGTTGTCATTTCAAACAGTAAATAATCGACAGGCGGTGGTTATGACTCACCATCATAGACGGGCGGCCCTGAGTCCCACAGCCATCGGTCAGACAGACCACCGACATTCGTCATGTTACTAGAAGACACCGGAATCCCATGCATTCATAGGCGCTGGTTTTTCTTGGCATATGCATGCAACCTGCTCAACACCACCTACCGAGAAAGATCAACGAACAGTCGTCCCACCCACGTTTCTGTGGGGTCCACACGTTAAAATCACTTCCGAATCCACCACCGACACCATCACAACCACCTGTAGCAGTAGCGCCACCGCCACAACGCCAACGCTTCTGTGATTTCTTTTTCTCGCTTTTGATCGATTGTAGAAGTGTTTAGACGTCGTATTACTGTTCACTGCAAGCCATTAATTTTAGACATCAGTGAAGGTTAAGATTTAATGGGTTTTGATTTTATGGGGAAGGAATTCAATTGCTGCCATTAATTTTTGTGGTTGTGTTTGTGGTGCTGAGAGATTATGTTTGTTGTTGGTGATTGATTGTTGCTGCCGTAAAGAAGAGGCTCGAGCTTGTGGTGATTTGGGTGAAGTTTCTTGATTTAAAAATTCAGATCGGAGACGTTTGGTGCTTGCTGTGATAGTGGATCGAATGGATCTGTTGCTTGTGATAATTTGAATCAGTTGTGGGGAATCAGGGTGGTGGAGTTGGTGAAGGGAGGAAACGGATTGAGGTGGATTGAGGTGCTGAGAGATTATTGGCTTCATTCGACAACACTTGCAAGGTATTTGAATTCTGCCACAATCATTTTGATGCTTGAATTGAAGGGAGAGGCATTAATTGATTACAAGGAAGAAAGCATGTTATTGGGAAATTGGGAACTGACACCATTTTGGATGGAGGATCTTCATTCATTCAATGATTTTTTTAATTAGTGCCGGCGACATTTCCAGCAACTTATAGGTACTGTAGATTACACATGATTCGATTACACGTGCTTAGGCTATTCCATTGTATTTGCCGAGATAAGTGACAATGAGATTGCATAATGTTGACAAACTATACTAAATACACAAGATACAAGATACACCTAATTGCATACTGTATATCCTAAAAGAAAAATAAGTTTTGGACTAAATGCACCTGAATGCATAATGTATATTTTTTTAAATTTTTTTCTTATTTTTTTTCTTTAATACTTGTTTTTAGTTGAAACTTTGATAGTGAATGTGATGGTAATAATGGTGGATTTATTTCTCGAGATCATGAAGTAATAATTTTGGTTGTATATAATATATTGCATGTGAGTGGATTATGCACTAGGATAAACCTAAATTTATACGCGAAGTACACTAGATGCACCTGAGTGCATAATGTAAAATTCTGACAAGAAATAGATTTTGGCTGGTTGCACCCGAGTGCATAATGTATATATTTTTGATTCGTATGACAAAAATGTTTAGGTCAGGTTGCACCTGGGTACATCATAATATTTTTTATGAAATAAATTTTGGTCAAGTTGCACTTGAGTGCATAATGCTTATTTGTATAGGAAATAAATTTTAGCCAAGTTGCACTTGGATGCATAATGTATCCTCGGCTTGGCTTAAAATTATTATTTTTTTTCGAATTTCTTATCAACAATGAATCTTGTTTTGTAGATATTTTCGAGCCCTTTCCAAAAATATAAATTTTATTAAAATCGGATTTATATTTCGAAAGTTAAGACCTTTCTCACCATTAATTTTAATTGGAGAGAGAAAATAAATATAAGAGAGAAAATGATATGATAAAGAAAAAAGTTTAAACTAAAGGGTATATATGACTGAATTTTTTTATGTCTTTTTCACTCAGACCTATATTTTACTAGTCCATTAGTCCCACACTTTATGGGTTTTGGTCATATGACCCATTTTCCGAATTTTCTATTCAACGATAATATTATCTGGATTTTTCACGCAGCCCAATTTTGATGGTTATTTTCTTCCGCGTACAATTGTTATACCATTTTGATACACTCCATTAATTGATTTTGTATCTAAGTTTACATATTTATAAAAATTCGTTATTTTATTTAATTGAAGATATTTACTTTTGGTTTTTCCTATTTCCCATCCTCAGTTTTCCTATTTCCCATCTTCCTTTATTTGTATCTACATTTATCCTAGGTACAATCTATATGAATTTTCATAAATCTTAAATACTATCTCTGACTTTTTATTCACACCCAATAATATACCACACCCAACAACCTAACGAAAAAAAACCCAGGTATCAACAAATCACGTTTCCATCATCCCGACTCCATCACCGACGATTACCTCCACTACTCCATCACCAGTTCTTTATAAATTAATGATAAAATATAGCTTAGCTTATGCATGAATCTTGCAAGAGCCAATGGCAAATTCTATTATCCTATACACATTTGAAACTAGAAAATTTATCTTTGTGATGTTATTTTATTACCAGTTGTCTAGCTAGTAATACCAACGACTGTAAAAAAATAAAATAGTCATGGATCATCATCATAATGTACTGATCATCAAGCAAGAGGTGGAACAGAACATAGACAATAACGATTGTCCAAAAAAATACAAGTGAATCTGAATTACATGTAACTACAATCAAATTATTTCCCTTGGCATTCATTTTTGGTGGATTTCTAAAACTGCAATCTATGCATACCAAATGTTGTATAGAGAATACTTATGTTTTTGACGACCAGCATATGCATAATAATTGGGTGATCATTCATTTATAACAGTAGGGTGGTGTGATAGTTTAGAAAACGGTCATGATTAATTAAGTTAATCATCATGAATCAACATAATCTTTTCAGATTTACAATTCAACGAAGGTTGAGAAATTTTATCCTATTTTTTTTAACAATGGAATCTTTTAGGATAATGTTTCATCGATTAATTGATTTCATATAGGTGCAATATAATAACTAGATATTTTTTTAGAGAGATTAATGAAGAAGACAAATAAAAATGATAATAGTCAGTTAAAATTAATTTGTCTTTTATAAATGATACATACGAAAGATTAGAATTGAAAATTAGTTGATTTTAGAAATTGTAAACATGATGGGAAATAAGAAAAGAAAAGTGGACATGGGTAGTAAGAAAAAACTTACTTTTTTTTTTTTTAATGTTGTTTCCTAAATCGAAAAATGCCGAATATCATATTAAAATGGAATGTTTTAGTAAACCTCGGTGTAGAACCCACCGAGAGTCTCCCCTTGGGCTGGATAAGTTGGACTTGTCGTCCTTTTGTGCTCTTGCCATGGATGCCCATTACCATTAGGGTTTACTTACTCTTTAACCACAAGACCTTATATTTATAGTTTCGAAAACTTTTTTTTATTTTGCCGTCTTCTACCTTGAAAAGTTTGCTTTTAAAGATTATATTAGGTTTTATCTTTTTCCAGTTTCAAAGAAACACAGCCTTCTGATTTTTTATTTTTTATTTTGCCGTCTTCTACCTTCATAAACAGTCTTGAAAAGTTTGCTTTTAAGATCATATTAGGTTTTATCATTTTCCAGTTACACAACCGATTGATTCAACTTTCGGAGTGAGTTTTGATTGTGCGATGGAACCTTTACATATAGCCTGGAGGAAAACTCTGTGATATTAGAAAGCATGATTGTATGACCTCTCAAAAGTAAGTAAATCGGTCTTTATTATATTTGCTTATTTGTATGATTGTATCTCTTTAACTTAAGATCCATGGGTATTTGTATGATTGTTTATTTGGATTCCAGTTTTCATTGCTTAGCATTATTGTTGTTTTCACAAACTTGGTTTAGTAACAAATTTTAATGGCAAAGCTCACAGATACTTTGAAACACGGTGGATGATCCAGCAAGGCAAAGAAGTAGTATGCTATAAAGATCCAGAAGACTCCATTGATGGACCAATGTTTTTCCCTTCTTCTTGCGTATCATCATCTTGTAGTCACCAGCAAGCAGACTCTCACCAAATAAGTTCCAAAGTTTACAAAACAACACAGGACTTTTTGCCGATCTGTTTCTTCTCAACTGCCCAACCTGCTGACTTAGGTAAATAGTCTACATGGCCATGTAGAGGCAAAAATAATACGTCAAAGAGTTATTCGACACAGTGGTTGTAATTGCATCTGAAGTAGTGGATTCAGGAGATTTTTCACCATTGGAGTATCCATTTCCCGGAGCAGAAAGCTCTCTGTCGTCTGACCGCTTCATTCGCTTAAAATACCTAAGATAATTGCATAGATTGTCCCACGGTGCAGGAAGAACAGAGATGCAAAATTGTAAGAATTCATAAATGGCACTATGGTTTTTCCTCTCAGAACTAACAGTTATTTATATATATATTTTTTTTTTTATTAATTTCCTTGTAATTTAAGATCCAGAATATGTTACAGTTGTTCGAACACAATTCTAAACATCTCTAGACCATTTGTAAGTGGTGGCGCATCATCTTTGACAGACGGCGCTAGCTAAGTCCCCAATCACAAAGACAAACCAGCTCCCTAAACGAGCACGTTACTAGGTGTGAACGGAACTTGACATTGATTTACTCATTCCCAATTAGATGTTTCTTCTGATTACTAGTTAATTGGCAATGTATGTATTCTACAGTTGTCCCATGTTTGTCTGGATTCCACACTCTACACATGAGTCCTTGACTGTCCCTATAAATACTACTACCCTCATTGTAGCAATGGTTCAATCAAGTTCTACAAGAATGGCCTTCTTCTTAGTTGCAATGATAATCGTGCAACTCACTTATTGGTATAGTTGATGCCAAAGACTCTATGGATGGATAAAGGTTTTGCTTTTGGTGTCTTAGGCTCTTTCTTGCTATCTCATGCTGCTCTTCTAAGCACCAAAAGTTTGTTTAGCACGAATATATTTTTTTTTCCAGAAAAATAATGGCAAAGTCAGTGTAAGGCGGTCCAAATCACATTGCACACAGGTTTAGGCCGTGTTTCTTTACCCCAATAGTTCTTCTTAAATTAAAAAACTTGAGTCCACTGATTGAATCATCATCAGGTGAATCATATATTCATTCACCTATAGAAGAAGTTAGACAAGTAGTATCAGGAACAGATGACCCATCACTACCAGTTGATATTTTTAAAAGTAAAGTACTTCCAAAACGGGGTATAAGATTTCTAGGTACAAGTTTTAGTTTAAATCCAGGACCTTTTAAACGTTAAAGAACATGTTGTTATCATAATCATTGTAAACTGCCGTGTTTCTAGTGGTGGTGGTGATGCTTATTCTATCGGGACTATGCTGTCTTCCAATGGATTTTCAGTTCTTTAGGCGGTCGTGTCTAGAAATTGATCAAAATGTTATTCTTAATGAGAAATTGATCAAAAGGTTATTCTTAATGGAATTGTTTCACGATTTTGAGGAGGTATTTGGCTGATCCAGCTGAAAAAATATGGTGATCAAGTACTCCGTCCAATCATCAACAAAAAAAAAAGGGCCCAACCGGGTTCGAACCGGTGACCTCTTGATCTGCAGTCAAATGCTCTACCACTGAGCTATGGACCCTTGTTGTACAATTGTATCAAAGTTCTTTTCAGAACTAGCACCGTTCATTTTGGTAATGGGTAGCCCAATTGGATTTTATTCCCTATAGGGTTTACGTAAACAAGACCTTATATATAATCTCCAAATCTTTTCTCAATCTTTGCCGTATTCATTAGCAATCATCCAGTTTCTTTTGATGTTTCGTACTTTATCTTTTGGTTTATGATTCAAAAATTGGAATGAACTTTGATTTTGTGATGGAACATATGCATACATCTAGGAATACGGCAAAGAACTTTGATTCCTCTCAAAGTTAAGTTATGGCTAATATACTTTTCTTATTTTATTGTACCTCTGGATGATGCTGTTTGTTAAAAGGACTCGAGGATCTTCTTCCTCATCTTCACATAATAAAAAGGTTTGTAAACCCTACGTTTATTTTTTTAAAGTTTTTTCGGAGATATTTTCTTCTGTATCAAAGCTTTTGAGGATGCATATACAGGGTAAAGAAATAGAAACCATACCTGTGAAACGCTGTACTCCATTTATTTATTTGTTCTATAAACTAACAGATGTATACTTCTTAGGGAATTAGGACTAAGGTTTTTACTTGATTTCTTTCTCGGCTTCTTCCTCATTTCGGTTCAATTTCACTTGGCTGAGATACATATAACGAGGAAAAGGGCAACCATTTGTGTTGGGGATTATGGAGAGCTGAACAAGATGAGGAGGAGAATTGCAAGCGTATGATTTATGTAAAGAAGTTATTCCTCAAAAATGTTTTGACAAGATGATCATTAATATTGGCCCGATTCAGTTGCGTAAGTAAGTATCTATACAAGTTCGCTATTTGTACCGGTACTTACTGACATAGCCGAATCGGACCAGTGTCCGTGATGGTAATCTTAGAGAAAATATTTTTGGTTATTAATTCCTTTGGATGAACTTTACATGAATCATCGATCATGCTTGGAGTTCCCTTCTTCTACTTCTGCATTTCATAATCACCAACACAGAGGGATGCCATCAAAACCGTCATACTAGTACAAACAATTTCATTTTCAGTCTCCTTAATGTATTCCAATAAAATTGGGTCGGGGAAATTTGTTGCATATTCAATTGACAACAGAAATGCCTTATAGATTGGCTTCTTAGTTTGTCTAAATAAAAATCGATGTATGGGATGTATTTATGGTAAATGAGATATTACTGATATGAATAAGTACAATTAAAACTTAAAAAACTTAAAACAATTAAAACAAAGTTGGTGTAGACTTTCAACTCTATCTAATACAAGTAATCAGTGGCATCAATAAAGATCACAGTAGCGAATGTCTATGGTTTTGAAATGGTCTTAGATTTTGGCAAGAGGTTTATGTCTGAATACTGTTGGAGATCAAGTATAACGAGCCGATGGTGATTTCACACCTTTGTATGATAGTTATATTTTTCATTATATAAGCATTGTTTTGGCAAGGCAAAGTACTTCTATATCTATCTAGTAGTTGGCATACTGATCCCTTCATATATGTTAACATAGGCAGAAAATGCAATTGAGGTCTCCCATGCGGATGCAAACAGATGAACAGGTTTATATTTATGCTTTTCCATTTGTTTTCTTTTGCTATCACCCTAGTTTGCGAATATCTAGATAGGAATGTGCACGAACTTTGATTTGGTTAACTACGTCCCAGATAACATCTTCACTGTTCGACAGTGGTGTTCCAACTGTTTTCCTCAGGCCAGAGAGTACAACTAGTATAGGAACAACAAAGGGTACAACTAGTATAGGAACATCTAATACATGTAAAAAAAAAATCTACTCCAAAGATTTGATTTTTCACTCCTTAATACTTAATCTCTATTCCTGCCCTTTAAATTCGTGCTTTTAATTGTCAATCTAAAACATCCGGAAGAAATCGCAACAATGCTTCCTTCTCAATGAACAGTGAAATCGGAGATTAAAACGAGTTAAAAAGGTTATTTGTTAACCCGGCGATTTAAAGGACTTAACTGCTGACATGACATGGAGGATAACTTTCCATTTACCGTTTTCGCAAAAAACGATCAAAAAAGCACATTGGTAAAATCCAAAAATTCGGGGTATATTTGAAAACCCATAAAAAAAACAGGGATATATCTGTATTTCACCATTTAAATTTAAATGAATCACATAAGAAATCTGAATTTTAATGGAATTCATACCAGTTCTACATCTTAATCTAACCGGATAATAACATATAGTTCTAACTCCTTTAACGATTGTTTTTCTGGGGTTTAGGGTTACGATATGATACTGTTTTTTCCAGAAGAGAGGAAAATTTGGAAGAGAAATTTGGGTTCTAACGATTTAAGAATAATTAATTGAATCGGCATGGAGGGAGATTTTTGATGGAGATAAAAACATAGATAAATGATCGCCATAGCAGATCCATCTCGATATGGTTTATCTTCTCTTCCTTCGACCTTGTATGGAAGTGTACTTAAGTCATTTTCTTATAATAAACACTCAAATCCGGAGAATTAGATTCTATTCCACTCATAAACCAATGCAATATAAGAGCATCTACAATGCAAGGGTTCAAGGTCATAAAAAAGCATGCCATGTGTGATGATTTAAGACCTTTTCCACCAAATTTTCATCTCCAATGTAAGTGTCAAGGTCATAAAAAATGATGACAGAGCTAAGTGGGGATAAATTAGACTTTTCACGACCTTGGGTCATAGATCCACATCATCATTTTGTATATAAATTCAAATAAAAAATGTTGAGTAAGACCTTTAGGATTGGAGATGAAATTTAACTAAAGAGTTTTATCTTCATCATTTTTTGTCATTTAGCAATGACCCACAAGTAAAAAGGAGGTTTATCCCCCAATTACGTCTTTTAAATAAGACCTCCATCTAAGATGACCTTGACCCATTGCATTGGAGATGCTCCAAATGGAGATTTCGGAGCTGAATCACCATTAACTACATTCTCTAAGTTTTGACAAGTAGTTGATGACGCACCGGCTAATCAGTTAATCATTTTGCGATCCTTTGCCCAGCTCAGAGCCTCCCATGGAAGCCTTCGCTTCTCCTTCTAGTGGAGTAAAAGCCCATCCGCGACCAGCCATGCATTATCTTTTTAGTGTATTTATTAACTTAGGCCAATAATAATTTATCAACGGTAGACCAAGAAGATTCTATTTGTCCCTAACTTTTCATCACGATGATATGGAAAATAAATAAATTAAAATATTGAAAAAAGTAAGCGCGTGCCACGAAATTTCTTACAAGCTTAGGAGCTAGGGCTGTCAACGGTACCTATCGAAACGGATATGGCCTCTACCATATCCGTTACCAATAAGATTACCGGATATCCGATATCCGATAATATCCGACGGATATTCAAAAAGATTTTTCGTATCCGTTCCGATAACAATGCCGAATATCCGATAATATCCGGTAATATCCGATAGTAATTCATTATAATAAAAATAATTTAAATTCTTTTCTAGTCTTTCTGTACATTTGATAAATTGTAAATAAATCAAAGAAACTCTAAGGAAATTCAACTAAATAAAACCAAATACCTTGATCAAATGCAAAAAAATTGACTTTAAAAATATTATATTAAATTATATTTAAACAAAACTCAAATCTGTAATCTTCTCTATCAGAATTGAAAAATCCTCCGCTTTTCTCACAACGAACAAAACTAGTTGTGTTTTTTTTTCTTCCATAATATTTTTATTTCTAAGTCTTCATATACTACCAAGTTAACAACTAAATATATTACTTATAAAAATTAAAAAAAAAAATTGCATATGCATTCTTTAACGGATAACGGATATTATCCTATAGGATAGAACCTTTTCCGTATCCGTTTCGTTAAAGTAAGAATATCCGATAAGGTATCCGTATCCGTTATCCGTTATCCGAAATTTCGGATAATATCCTAACGATTCGAACGGACTCGGACGGATATCGAATATTCGGTTATCCATTGACAGCCCTATTAGGAGCTTTTAAATCGGTAGAGAGAAAAAATTTCGAATCCAACAAATTGAATAAGTTATGGCAAAAACTCATCGTCTAGGTTTCTTCTCTCCTTTCCTCTTCGGGTTTCTCTTAGTTTTGTTTGTTTCAGATTTGGCGTAAGTTAATTTCCATTCCTCTGAAGACGTATTTACTTTCGTCAAATTATTGAGTTGCATGCGGATACGTAAATGCTAATTTTTTTTCTTCTTCTTTTTATTACATACAGATGCGTCCAAGTTGTTTTATGTGATGAAATTGAATTATGTACTCAGGATCGCTGTGATAATTTTTGTGACGGAGAAGGCTACTCTCGAGGTATCTGCGTTGTAGTTGGTCAAAATACAGTCATTTCCGAGTGCCAATGTTGCGTCTCGAATGAAATTCAACCATCCCAGCACCGTCATCAACCACCATCGTGGAAATGGGCCAAATGGCACCATTCGTCTTTTCTTTCTCGTGTCTTTGTTTCCATGAACAAGTTGTTGCCTTGATAATTAATCAATATCATCCATTTGTTATGTTTCTTGTCATATCTTTGTATTGCTTCAAACAAGGTTTGAATTTCTTTATTCCTTCTACACAACTGTGCAGGATTATATTCACTTATATATACATGAGTACTGCAGTTTACAAAGAATTTTAGAATTCTATTCAAGATCTAAATATCCGTAATTATAGAAGGAGGCAGACTAGGAGAAGTAGTTTTAGACTTTTGAAAATTTCTCAGTCTACATTGGTTGAGGCAATATAGGAACTTGCGTGACTGGATCCTTAACACTCCCCGTCAAGTTAAGCATGAGTGGCCGAATGTTTAACTTGTCCCTGATGAATTGATACCGAGGTGAAGCCAGGCCTTTTGTAAAGATGTCTGCTAGCTGGTCTTTCGAAGAGAGAAACATGACGTGTAGTTGTTTGTTCGCCACCCTTTCACGAACAAAGTGGTAGTCTATTTCTATATGCTTGGTACGAGCATGGAACACTGGATTTTCCGTTAAGTACGTAGCCCCCAAATTATCACACCACAAAGACGGTGCTGAAGTAGAGATACCTAACTCTTTTAGGAGTGACTGAATCCAAATCAGCTCCGAGGTTGCAATTGCGATGCCTCTATACTTAGCTTCCGTTGAGGATTTCGAAACAGTTTTCTGTTTACGTGCACTCCAAGAGATGAGATTACCTCCAAAATAAATACAATATCCACTTGTTGATCGTCTATCGTCAAGACTGCATGCCCAATCCGAGTCTGTATAGGCCTGTAGAGACATATCTTGAGATGGCCTCAAGTATAGACCATAGTTCACTGTATGTTTCAGGTAGCGCAAAATCCTCTTCACCAAGTCCCAATGCTCGACGTATGGATCATGCATATATTGGCATGCTTTGTTAACAACAACGGAGATATCTGGACGAGTAAGATGTAGATACTGCAGTGCACCAACTACACTGCGATAAAGAGTTGGATCAGAAAACTTGAAAGTACCTTCTCTTTGAAGCCTTGTTTGTATTGCCAGAGGGGTGCAGACTGGTTTAACTCCATCAAGTTTGGTTCTACAGAGTAAGTCTGTGATGTACTTTCTTTGACTGAGCACTAAATTCTTACCCTGTCGATAGACTTCAATCCATAGAAAATAACTTAGACAACCCATATCCTTCACTGCAAATTATTTGCTCAAGTTTGAGATCAGTTCATCACACACAACACTGTTGGACCCTGTGACTAGTATGTCGTCTACATATATTAGTACATAAATTGTGAAAGTAGAATCCTTTTTAATAAACAGGGAGGTGTCAGATATAGAACCTGTGAACCCCAGATCAATGAGATAAGTGCTGAGTCGAGAGAACCAAGCTCTCGGAGCTTGCTTAAGTCCATAGATGGACTTATGCAACTTACAGACATGGTGAGGCTTTTCAGGATCCACATATCCTGGGGGTTGCTTCATGAATACTTCCTCTGTTAATACTCCACGAAGGAATGCATTCTGAACATCGAGTTGTCGCAAAGGCCAATTATTTTGAACCGCAATCGATAACACCAACCGTATAGTACACGGTTTGATGACAGGCGAGAATGTTTCTCCATAATCAACTCCTTTTTGTTGATTAAAGCCTTTGGCTACAAGACGTGATTTGTAGCGAGATACTGTCCCATCCTGATTATACTTCACTCGAAATACCCATTTAGAACCTACAACATTTATCCCATCTTTATATGGTACCTTTGTCCAAGTACCATTTCGAATCTGTACATTAATCTCAGAGTCCATAGACTTACGCCATTTAGGGTCTTTACTGGCTTCTGTATAATATGTTGGCTCAACTATGTGATCAACTTGAAGTGGATGCTTAGTAGCCGTCAAGCATAGGCGACTCACTGGTTTGGTGATTCCATCCTTCCCTCTCGTAACCATCGGATGTACTGGTGCTTGTGAGGAGTTATCTGTTGTTGCAACAACTTCAGTAGTAGAACGTGGTTGCTGAGAGTTTGTGGATTCATGACTTGACGACGTAGCCAGAGAAGTAGTACGTGACTGCTGAGTGTCTGCAATATCTTCTCTCATTGATGTAGCTGGAACTGTGGGTATAGCTTCTGTAGATTGAGAAATAGGGTTTTCTTGGTCCACAATGGGATTAGTAGGTGCCTGCTCAGTCAGACTAGCAACAGACGGTAACTGTGAGAAAATGGAAAAAGCTAATAACTTTGTATGTAGATAAAGATATGATGATTTCTCTTTCACAGTTACATCGTGTTGCTTCACATAGAAAGGAAACGAATCCTCAATAAATCTGACATGCCGAGAGATATATATTCTATTGGTTGGTCGATGCAAACACAGATAGCCTTTATGTGCTCCACTGTAACCTATGAATACAAAAGGTAAGGACCTAGGTTCTAGTTTGTTATTATTGTAAGGACGCAGACATGGATAACAAAGGCTGCCAAACACTTTCAAGAAGGAGTAATCTGGTTGTTTGTTGAACAACAGTTCTAGGGCTTTTAGGCTGTTTCTGTGAAGCTGGTAGTCTGTTTATAAGATAACAAGAGGTCATAAAAGCATCTGACCAGAAAGACTTAGGCATAAAGGCATGAAAAAGTAATGATAAACCTGACTCTACGATGTGTTGGTGGCGTCTTTCTGCCAATCCATTTTGAGAGGATGTATGAGGACAAGAGAATCGATGGATGACACCGGACTCATTTAAAAAGGATGTGAACTTACGATATTCACCTCCGTTATCAGACTGAAATATTTTAATTTTGTGATCTGTTTGGTTCTCAATTTGTTTCTTGAAATGAACAAAGGTTGGCAATGCATCATACTTTCTAACCAAAGGATAAATCCATGTGTAATGGGAGTAGGCATCCATAAGTAACAAGTAATAATAAAATCCATTTCTTGACAATGATGGTGACACCCATAAATCAGATACAATTAAGCTTAAAGGAGTATCAAAAAGAGTTTGGCTATTTGGAAAAGGAAGTTTCCTACTCTTACTCAAGTGACAAGCATGACAAAAGTCTAAAGATTTATTTGAAAGCGGTAAGGAATTATTCTTGACAATTCTTAAAACAGTTCTAAGCATTGGATGCCCTAGACGTTGATGCCAAAGAGGAAAAGACTCTGCAATGTATGTTGAAGGTGGATCACTAATCTCTCGAGCATCATCAAACTTATAAAGGCCGTTTCGATTCCTACCGCGCAATAGGATGGTCCCCTTGCTGAGATCCTTCACAATAAAAAATGAAGAGTGAAACTCAAAATATACAGAGTTGTCTTTGCAGAATTGTGAAACAGATAACAAATTAGCTTTTATGGATGGCACATGGAACATGTTATTGAAATTAAAGGTTCTATTGTTTACTGTTAATGTTGATTGACCAACATTAGCTATCTGAAGGACATTACCATTACCAACATGAACCTGTTCAGTGCCATCATACTCGTGCTTGATGTTTAGGTTCTCCAGATCTGCTGTAAGATGAAGAGTGGCTCCGGTATCGGTGACCCAATTGTTATATGTTGGTCCTCCAGGCAGGGCAATGAACGCAGCTGGTTGTCTAGGTTTTCGAGGTACAAAATCCTTATCAAATCTGTACCAGCACTTGAGAGCCAAATGACCACGTTTTCCACAAACTTGACATGGAACAGTATTGTTATCAAATCTGGGACGATTTGGCTGTCGATTGTTGCTTTGATTGTAGCCTTGATTTTTGTTTCTCCGCTGATCAGGCCTCGGAGGTGGTGTTGAAGAAAAGGTTGCAGCTACATTAGCAAGTGGTTGTTGGAGTAATGCAAGTTGTTGTTCCATGCGCATATCAAAGGACAAGAGATGTGCATAGAATGTATCCATGTCCATATCTACTGTGGTGCTCATGGATGTTACAATGGGGTCATATGACTGATTCAACCCATTCATGATAGCTTCTTGCATATCCTCCCCAGTAATAGCATTTCCTGAAGCAGCAAGAGCATCGAAAATAGTTTTAGCCTTTGAAAAATAGTCATGCATCGTCATATTACCTTTAGAGAGGTTATGAAGTTGTTTCCGAAGATGCATCTTATGAGCTTTGGTTTGTGGTGCATATCGCTTCTCAAGTCTGTCCCATACTTCCTTGGAGGTTTTGCATCCTACACATTTTCCCAAAGCAGTTTCTGTCAATGAAGATAGTAGCCATCCCATCAAGATTTGATCCTGATCTTCATGCTTGACAAATTCTGGATTAATGGTGGTTGAATTTGGCAAGGTTCTTGGTGGCTTTGGAGTAGTACCATCAATCAAACCCATCACTTTATAGCCCCTTAGAAGAGGCTTAAATTGGGTTACCCAAAGGAGATAGTTGGTGTCTGTTAATTTGGCACTGATGAGATGGTTAATATGAACTTGTTGTAAGGTAGAAGTTTCAGCAGCCATTGATGAGAAGGGTTTTTTTGTTTGTTTGCGTGGTTTCTGGATCGACTGGCGTGATACCAAAACAAGATTTGAATTTCTGTATTTCCTTCTACACAATTGTGCAGGATTATATTCACTTATATATACATGAGTACTGCAGCTTCTTCTTCTTCTTTTTTCTGTTTTTTTTTTTTTTTTTTTTTACATTGTTTCGTATGTAAAAAAAATACCAATTGTTAAATGGACTTTTTTGGTAAACCTTTGTATATCAACGGACAGAAGGCATCAAAAAATAATTTCGATTGCCTTCTCGGATTAATCCAACAATTTTCCAGAAGAACGGAGCTAAATTCAGTCCAGATTGACTTCCAATGAGTCTCCCCTTGGGCTGAATAATTTGGGCTTGTCCTCTTGAGCTCATGCCATTTATGCCCGTAATCGTTAGGGTTTACTTCCTCTTTAACCAGAAGACCATATTTATAGCGTGGAAAACCTTTCTTATTTTGCCGTCTTCCATCTTCACCAAACAATCTTCAAAAGTTTGTTTTTACAGATCATATTAGGTTTTATCTTTTTCCATTGTCAAAGAAACACAGCCAAAGAAAGACAGCCATTTGATTCAACCTTCAGAGTGAGTTTTTATTGTGTGATGGAAACTCTACGTATAGCCTGGAGGGAAACTCATTGATATTAAAAAGCATGATAGTATTTCCTCTCAAAAGTAAGTAAATCGATCTTCATTATATTTATTTATTGGTACATATGATTATATCTCTTGAAGTTAAGATCCATGTGTACTTTTCTTTACGTGTTTGTTGTTGTTTAGTTGGATTCCAGTTCCCATTACTAGCATATTTGTTTATTTGGATTCCAGTTCCCATTATTAGCATATTTGTTTGTTGTTTTATCTGTCCCGGTTGTGTGGGAACGCGTTGTGCAATTCTCCATCTCGGCGGCACAATAACAAACCCTAAATTAAAGTTGGGTCAGTTTTTATTTCTTTTTGAATTAATGAGTTAAAACTGTATGTATTCAGTTAGATAATTACCTCGATATGGCATTGCATCGCTCGGTCGATCGTCTCGGAAAGAGTGTCCATGGAGTCGGCAGCCTTCTGGTCGGAGGGGAGCATGGCGCAGTTTGCAAAATCCCGAGCGACAGACGGGTCCTTAAGAGCCGAATCAGCGTATGTTACTAGATCTCCATTCACTTTGAAAATAGCAGGCGTGAATGCGTCTTTTCCTCTATAAAGGCAGGGTGGTGAAACAGGAGTATACGTTGGAGATGATGGCCCCGGCGCTGTGAAACGAGTTAGAGGCGACATCGGCTCGGCATCAGATGCTTACATCCTAGACGGAAAGTCTCTCACTGTCATTAATTTTATTGCATTGTCGCAATCACAACTGTCAAATTTTGTATTCCTAAATTGCATTGTGATTTTTCCTCTCAAATACTAGGTAAAGAGCATTTTTCTTGTATTTTCTTGGTTGAGATGATGTGTTTTTTTGGTTGTTGCTGCTTATTTCAATTCAAATTTTCATTACTAGCATTTACTAGTGTTCTGTGTATGAATTTGGTTCCTACCATATGGTAGGTTAGGAGTTCCATGCAGGCAGCAGACGCCCCAAATAAAATTCTCCTCCATTAAATTTTGGTGGGTGTCATTGAATTTATGTAGCTGGGGTTTCACTTTCCCAGTTTCCTCTTCTATGCTGTAGCCATACAATTCTATTGTTGTCATCGATGGATCCTGGAAAGCTGATTCACAGCAAGTACTCCAGCTGCTTGTTTTTCCATCAAATCCTAATGAAATTTTGATTTCAGTTAGACTAATGAATCTGATTTTTTCGTTAATTTTTATTAAAACATCATAGTTCTAGTTCTTTTTGTAATCCATTCTTTTTATTATAACGCTTATTATGCTTACCGGGATATGTTGAATATCAGTCACCGAAGGTAAATAACATGTTCTAGGTGATCAAAAAAAAAAGTAAATAACATGTTCTATTAATAGATACCAATTACACACATTTATTTGTAAACAAGTGCAAAACCACCCCACTGAATGCAAAAGACGTGCGAAGTTATATAACAAGTGCAGAGCTAAATATATCAACTGACATCTTAGTGTTGTCGCATGGATCTGCAATCTGAGGTGATGTCACCTTGGCTGGCTCCCCTTAACCGTATTTTAGGTGTTTGTGCAGAATCAGGGACTACTTAGACCGCCATTACTATTAATGTATTTATTGGGTAACGAGTAGCCCCATTAGAGTCTTTCCTTACTCCTCAGGCTGAACTTTGCCTTTATTTCATGTACTCAAAGAACCATTAAGAGTCTCCCAAAGAACCTCCCTATACTTTCCCAGGCATCATCGGAAAGTTCGGTTTTCTGCCAATTCAATGCCCAAATAACAATATCACTGACCAATCCGAAACTGAGAGATATGTCAATTGTAACTTAGATTCTTGAAGAACCATACGTGAGATGCAATACGAGTGGTTAATTATGAAATCATATCAAATCCTAATCTAAAAAAGGCAATGAGTTTTTTCCTGGAAGGATGCTTTTCGTCTTTGGAAGTTGCCCCAACTCCAGATTTATTACTCATGTGCTTGAAAGTTTTAGAAGATGGATTTGATGGATCCGTAGCTTGTGTACATAGGTCCTCCTTATATGTTCATATTCATAGATTAGTTTATAACTTATTCGTGATCCCTAACTTATTAGTTTTGATTCACGAATTCAACTTTGTATACATCTTCATGATCCAAGAATGCACTTCTGTTACTTTTGTAAAATGATTAAGTAGGAGCAATCTTTGCAGCAGTCTCTGGTCAGGGACTTGTAACGAATGCAAGGAACCATGGTGCATAGGACTCTAAGCCACGATATTCTGGTTTTGGGTAACATTGTGGTCAATATTTGTTTTAAGTATTCCTTGTGTATCTTTGTTTTGTCTCACTAATAAGATCATTTAGCTGTTGTCGTTTTGATTAGCCAATACAAGGTACATGGTCAATTGCAACCGTTTCTAGTACGTGATTGTTTTAAGCATAATTCGTTTTACATATACTAATTCGGAATGGAAAATTCGGATCGGATATATTATAATTGAATACATATGTGGTCTAAAATGGTTATATATAAATTGTGCACAGCATTACACAACCAAATTTGCTTGGAAGGGTGGTTAGGCAGACACTAGAGGTGGAGAATGTCCCAAGTTTGATTCGACTCCCTTTGATGACATTTTTGTTAAAACAATTAAGTTATCTGAGAAATCGCCGAGTCAGGACACGACTAGGCCCAGGTCCAGCTCTAAACTCGTCCCAAATTAGGTGACCAAATTATTTGTGATTCCGAATAAACCGGATATCTCACATAACACGCATATAGGGTGCAGGATTTGGAATGTACGCGAATAATTCGCTCCCCATATCAGTTCGCAATAATACGCGAATTATTCGCCGAATTGCTAACTAGGATTGGAAGTTGTAAATGTTATTTTTTAATTAATAGACAAAATAACAATCAATGCAAACTTGGGGTGCTACATAGCCAATCATGATTTCCATGACAAACTTAGGAAAAAAAATTTCCACAGGATAAGGCTTGGCATTCAAAAAGGGGTCGGTGCGTAGCTTGTTGAGAGGTTACCGACCATCTCCGTTGTAATTGAAGAAGAATAACTATATTTATTTTTAAATTAGCATAAAATGGACTACAAGAAACTGATAGGAATCCTAGCAACAAGCTGGGGTCCAACACCTTTCTGTATCACAATCCCTAATCATTGAAAAAACATATTGCATTTCTTTGAACCAACAACAAACCTAGAAAAATGATTATGCAGCTGTTGGTGGTGGTTTTTAGTTCAGGGCTAAAACTGTAAAACCCTATGATTATGTACTCTTGTTATGCAAAGAAATAAGAGCTATTTAAAGCCGATGAGCGCTTACGCCACTCTGCTTACATATATACTGAGCAATTCATATACAAAATTTAATTAGAATAGTGTTGATTGCAAAATCATAAATATTCTGTAGATTTTGTTGAGCTCCTACTTGCATTATTCATTAATGCAGGGTATGTTGAGCGTCTATCTTATGCCGTGTTCCTAGCTGAACTCTTAAATATTGACGTTAAATTTATGTTCATTCTCAGCTGAAAGCATGAATTTCCTTAATGTTCAGATTAAGATGCGCATTAAAAAGCACTGCAAGTCGTGCCACCGAGAACAGACGTGCTACTTACAAGAATAGCCAAAAGATTAATAATTTTGTGCCGACGTACAAAATTCACTAAAAATTGATTAATCTTGTGTCAGCTTGCAGAAAGTCAATTTTTAACCTAATATTGTGTCATCTTGCAAAAATTAGGTTTTCACCCTAAAACTAAGCCTACACGATTTCTCGATTCCTATTGGTCGAGACCAAACCTATGCAAACTAGGAAACTAAGTTGTCATGAAACTAGTAGGAGTTGAATCCTACCAAAAATTAGAAATAAAGAAGAAAAGGAAACAACAACTAAGTTGGAAAGTAGCGTAGGGAGGCATGACCGTGCAATTTGTCCGGTCGGTTTTCCCTAGCTGGCGCCTCTCCTTGCCGACCGGTCACGCCCCATGTTGCTGACCGCCGGTCTCTCTTTCCCATCGACCAATCAGATTTCTCCAAAGCTGTAACCAGCACTTTGAATTAAAAGTGGAAGTAGGTCGGTCGACATGTTTAAAATCCTTAAGAAAATAGATCTTGGTCGTCCAAGACAGTCGCAAGTTGATCACAACCAAACAAGTTGGTAAGCTCCATTAGCTAACCCTAGGTGTTGCAAACACGACCGGACAAGTCCCATGGTACTCATCGGCAAACCCACTTCTATTTCAGCCAATCGGAACTCTCCTAGCCTATAAGCAGCATCCATGATCGCTAGCAAAAGTAGGCTAGTCACGCGGTTCAAAAGAGCTTTTAACGAGTTTAAGACTGCCCATGGCAGTCTTAAATCCATCATGACCATCCAATTTAGCCAACCTAATTGGATGGATTATATTTTATTTTAGGCGACCAATGAGGTGCCGATATGCTCACCGGGCGGCAAGCCTTTGGTCTCGACCAATCATGTTGCTTCAAACCTGTAAGCACCACCTCAAATCGATCACCCAAAGTAGGTTGGTCACACGGCTTTAAAAGCCCTGAATTCGACTAACAGCGATACATGGATGTCGCAAAACGATCTCGGCCGTCCAACTTGGTCAGCCAAATTGACCGGCCTAGGTCTGATTTTGGGGAACCAATAGGATGCCGTTATGATCGCCGTCCGCCCCTCTTCTATGAGGACCGATCGACTCACCCTCAACTTACTCAAATAGCTTCTGGTAGCTGCTCGAAGTAGGATAGTCATGCCATTCATAAGAGTCTTAAAAAACGGGTTAACAATAATCAATAACTGCCGCAAATTATCTCAACCAACCAACTTGGCTTGACGATTTGACCGGCTTAGATCCAATCTTAGACGACCAATGTGACGCAATGATTGTTGTAAGCTGCTGCTCTTCTCCATGAGTCAGTCACGCCATCTTTAGTCGACTTACTTGGCTGCCAAACGTTCGTCCAAAGAGGGATGGTTGCGCTCCTAACAGGGACACCTCATATGTATCTGTTAATTTGAGTTTTTTGCTTAACAACGATGCTTTTCATGCATCAAATATAAATGATATTTCATAAATATCGATTTCATAAATAATTTAATTATTTAACCTAAAAGCACCATATGTTATTTTTGAGTACCAACTCACGCCAAGTCTCATTTGCACGACTTGACTTATCACATATGACCACCTACCGCCTAGACTGCGCGTGAATTGTCGAAATTATCAAGTCTTGCCAGCAAGACCCACTCAAAAACTACCATGAAGGACTTGTTCCACTCTTCATGTAACTTGGTTCATATTTCCTACGAAAATACTTGAGACATCAAACAATATCACAAATTAGAAGATACTCATCAGGGTATTGGTCTGGAAGTTTACAGCATACGACGTGCAACACGCCCATTATGATAAAGTGTCGGGAAAAGGCGGGCAGTTGATGGTAGTAGAGGAGTAGTAGGTGAAAAACCGACCAGTTTTCCCTTCATAACAGGGACATGGTTCTCACCATTTTTACACGATCCCCACTTCTCCACCACCCAACTATCTCCACTTCCTACGATATCAGTGCGTTCAACTATGACTCGTATAAATATATTTTCAATCTATTTCAACAGACAACAGTGTTATCAACACAAGTATTCAGAAACACCTAGAACCTACGGCTTACATTCTGCAAGCAGTTCTACATTCTGATAGCAAATCATAAACAACTACACCTAACAGTCACGTTACACATATCATCAATGAAGAAATAGCCTATTCCACACGTTTACAACTCCGCATGCTTAGCTGGCACGCTGAATCCCCCAGACAGCGCGTGATCTGCAGGGAGAATATCAAGTTCCCGGCATTATCCTTGAACATTATCGTTGTTTTCTCTACTTTAGGGTTACTGTTATTAGGGTTACATATGCAGGTGGAACCTCTTCCCATGAAAAGAAAATACGGACCCGCCAGTTTTATCGGCCATCGCTACTACCAAATTTCTATTATGACATCCGGAGAATGCGTCGTACAAAGACCCTACAGTAACCCTATCTAAGAGTGTTACATCTAAAATTTCAAATATTACAAGATCTTTTGAGAAATTTGGATTCTTTAATCATGAGGTTTTACTTGTTCATCCAACTAGAAACAAAAAAAAATCACAAAAGCAACGTGATGGAAAAACTATTATTTGAAGAAGTCCTGGCACCAGCCGTGCGAAGAAAGACTACTAACATAACAAAGAAGCATCTACAAGCTATGAAAAGATGCTTATCTACAAAAGAAATCACAAAGTGGAAGATCTAATCATCAGGGCTAACGCCACCTTCAACGTAGTTTTCTTCAGAAGCTACTTCAACATCTTCCTGAGGATTTTCTCATGAAAGGGTTCATCACCGTCAGATTCCAGAATCACAACGCCGTTGTGGACAGGGTATTCGTATTTATCCAAGAGTTCATGTTCATCCAAAAATTTATTCTGTTCAACCCTTCGCCGCTTTTGATGAGCCACAAATCTTTCATCCCTGGCGCTCGTTGGCGGAGATGCTTTATTGCGTCTCCACTTTTCCTTCATGCTAACTGAAGCCAAGAAACTTTGAACGCGTTCTAGAACGATGCTCAGATGTGCGAGGGACATACCCTATATGGCTTGTCCAACTTCACGAAACGGAAGAACTATTTTAGCCAGTACCTCTTCGAATACAGTCATCCTGGGTTCGTTGACTTAAAAATTATTTTCTAGAGAGCTAGTTGGAGGAATAATCATCGCTAGGGGTTCCCATCATATACTGCAGAAAGCATGGGATCACAGTTATGTCAATAACTAACGTGATGGATGATCTAAAAAAAAAAACCTGCAAAGGAAGACGAAGTACTTACCTGCCAATAGAAGAAAAAAGAAAAGTACAACTTTGTAATGATCGGTATGAGAAGAAGGACCCAAGTGTTTCCTTTTAAATCCAGAAATTCTACAAGATCCGGGAAAGGAAATGACTCTCTATCTGTCGTGTATACAGGCTTTGGATGCAAGATATCTTCCGACTATTTGCTTATCTACCTGGAACTAATCGGCATATGCTAAGAGGACGATTGCTACTTGCCTCGATGCTTCATTAAACATGTCTTACTCAAAGACCAAGCCAGCCTATCTCTCTTGGTAACGTCTGTCCATCCATCTCATGAATTTTATTTTCATCTGTCACCATCTAGTGCTTACCCCACAACAATGTCACTGTTACGTGCTAAGCAGTGGACTTAATGTTGATGGTGGTTTTTAGTTCAGGGCTAAAACTGTAAACCCTATGATTATGTACTATTGTTCTGCAAAGAAATAATATCTATTTAAAGCCGACGAGCGCTTACGCCACTCTGCTTACATATATACTGAGCAATTCATATGCAAAATTTAATTAGAATAGTGTTGATTGCAAAATCATAAATATTCTGTAGATTTTGTTCAGCTCCTACTTGCATTATTCATTAATGCATGGTTTTCTGAACTTCTATCTCACTACACGAAATCAGGGAATTTGTAACGTTGAAAAAAACGTTAGTATCTATATATTGTAACGTAAAAAAAACGTTGGAAATGTGCCGTTATTATTAGTGTTACAATATTTTATCAACAGTTCATTTCGTTACAATAAAATTTTATTAAATAATTCGTTGGAATAAATACACCAACGGTTATCTAGTCAGCACAAGATTTATGTGATGTCATTTTGTTGTAACGGATAGCCGTTATTGTGCAGATCGTAACGGTTAGCCTGTAACAGTTCGGTGTAACAGATACTGTAACGGCGACTTTGTGTGTAACGGTTGACTTATTGCCACCTGTCCTTCCTTGTAACAGCTACAGCAACGATTGAAATCGTTGTTTAGTTGATTGTAACAGATTGGATTTTACAGTTATTGTAACGCTTAGTTACCGTGACAGCTCAGTGTAACGGCTGCCGTACGACACGTGTTAATCGGTTGTAACGTGTAATGTAACGGCTCCAAACGTTGATGATTGATTGTAACATTTTGGATATAACATCTTGCTCTAACGATTCGATTCGTAACAGTTGACTGTAACGTTTTGCCATTTGCCACGTGTCTGTCGTTTGTAACATTTAGACTAACGGCTGTAGACGTTAACGATTGATTGTAACAGTAATGAATTTGCCAGGTGTGCTAATTACTAACATATTTTATAACGTTGATTCGACATTGGTAAAAAAAATAGTTTTCAAAAAAAAAAAAAAAAAATGTTATAAATAAGCTCCCATAATTGGACCCTGTAATGCAATGCAATCCATTTCTGAAGCTGCAATACAGTTGCTTTCTTAAGCTGCATTGCAATTCATTTATCATTCCACAGTACATACATTATCATTATAGCAGCACAAGGAAATCATTCATTCAAAAATCCATACAACAACCAATTGAACCAAGGTTTGTCTCCTCATTCATTCACATACGCAAGTATATACGATTATCATTCTTACATTAAAAGAACTGCTTATGCCTAAAAAAAATACATGGTTCCCTATATGGTTATAATCAAATGACAAGGGTTGTGTTTTTCAGTAGTTTCTAAATATAAAAGTGTTGTTATGTATTATACCTTGGCTGAAAAAAAGTTGTTCATGATCAGCCAAAAGAAGTCGTCCTTTGACATCATAGTAGACTTAACCAGCTCATGGCATCATCTATTGCCATCGATTCCAGTATCCTGACAAAACAACAAAAATGAAACAGAAACTCAAATTAGAAACATCTCTCATGGGAAACAAAGATTCATTCAGTAATTTCGATAATTCATTTACATGTTCATTGTCATTCTGCAGTACATACATTCTCATTATAGACCAACCAATTGAACCAAGATTTGTCTCATCATTCATTCAGATACCTAAGTATATGTGAGTGAAACAACTGCTTGAGGCAAAAAAACATACATGGTTCCCTATGTTATAAGAAAATGACAAGGTTGTGTGTTTCAGCAGTTTCTAATATAAGCAAGTTTCTAATTCATACATTCTCACTGCTTTTATATGAACATGGCAACCTAAGCATCAAAAGTTTATATTTGACAGACTTGTCACTGGGAATTTATATACATGGTTTCATATGTTAAATTAAGTTGACAATAAATAATGCAATGATATAGCAAGACTTTACTCACCAATTAATAGAAGTAGAGAAAAGAATATCTCGCTTGGTACAAGTTCTTTCCCTCGCTTGGTACAGCTTTGCAAGGCCAACACTGTCTCGCTTGTTTAACCAGCTTCATGATTGACCCCCACACAGTGAGACTGATCCGCTTCAGGTGTTCGCATCAATGAATTCTCGAAAAACAAAGATAATGGTACCATCAGTCAACCAAATTTTCAGTAAGTAATGCAAGAAAATCTAATGTGTCAAAAGTTTACCCACCAAATGGAATTATGGTGGTAAGTTGTACCTTTTCGCAGGAATCATGTGAAACACATACTTGAATGGATCACAATAGGTAACGCAAACAAACCTGAGATTACAATGACTAGTCAACTCTCTGCAGTAGGTATTCTCCAACTTCAGGTGTTAGCATCAGTGAAACCTCACAAAACAAAAAGAGAATTGTAGCATGTAAGTGTATCAGCCGGAGGTAACGAATGATAACAAGGAAACTAATAATTATAATAGTTCAGTCACCAATAAAATTAGAGAGGAGAATGTTTTGCTTGCAGGTTAGCTGCATTTATCTCCTTCAATTAAAGAAAACCTAACGACCATAACATCTCCACTCCGAAAACTCGATGGTAGTAAGTTGTACCTTTTGGCAGAAATCATGTAAAACACATACTTGAAAAGAATAAACAGATGTGGTAAGAGCTTACTCAGCAACATAATTAGATACGAGAATATGATACTTCTAGCTTGTGCTACTTCTGCGACTTTGCAGGACAAATAATGTCAAGTTATTTCACCATAGCTCTGGCATTTCTCTATCAAGGTCCTGCAACGCTATACAAGAGAAGGGATAAACTTATTTCAATAAGTTGATCTAGGTTACAAGTTCTTTCCATCTCTGTACAGCTTTGCAAGGCCAACACTTCCTCCTGTCATATACCAGCAAACGCATATCGGTGAACTGAATATTGTCAAATGAATAAGTACACGAAAAAATTTGAAGAGATCATAATAGGTAATGAAACAAACCTGAGATTAAAATAACTTGCCAACTCTCTCCATAGTGGCAGGTAATCTCCAGCTTCGAGTGTTAGAATCCATGAAACCTTGCAAAACAAATAATTATCGGTCAGATGCATGGCAGCTGAATAAGAAAATGACATATTTGAAGAGATCATAATAGGTATGGGTAACAAACCTGAGATTAAAAAGGAGACCTGCGGTATCCCATGCTCATGGGATTTGCATATATGAAAGAAACACAACTGCTAAACTTATGTATCAACAATCTTGTCCACCAAAGTTCCTGAAAATAGACAAAAAAACGATATGAAATATTAGAAGAGGATACAAGGTTGCCCCTCTTCCCTCCTCCTTTACCCGGGCTAGGGACCGGCATTTAAAATGGTGGAGTTAAAAACGGGGGGGGGGGGGGGGGGGACAAAAAAAAGCAAGTAAATAAAAGACATTCATATATAGATATACACAAAGGAGTACAACCCGATACACTCGGAGAAGTGTATTTTTAAGTAATGTTTAAAGATACAAAAAACTAAAAGGAACTTTTCTGGGGGACACTCTGGATAGAGAGTGAATAAAGACTCCACAAAATATAAGCAGCAGTATGTATAAATTAGTGTAAGGAAAGCTGCACAAAAAACTATGTTTCAAACTGCTTAGTCTAGATCTTGCAGGACCAACCGGTTTGCAGGTAAGACTAAGAAGCTTTCAGAGTTACACTCTAACTAAAGAGTGACTAAATCAAAAGAACACAACAAAATATAAGCAGTAGCATATGTATAGAAAGTAAGGAAAGCTACACCAAAAGATAAGTTTCAAACTGCTTAATCTACCGGTTGCAAGACCAACCGATTTCCAGGCCAGATATAAAATCCACCTAAAACATAATCATCCAATGTGAATCATTTGTCAAGACCTTGAGGAGCATCGGGTACAGGATAGTGCACATCAAGAACACCCTCAATGCATACCTTCCTCTCGTCATGATTAACACTCACCCCGTGACAGATTTCTCCATGCAAGCCGGTAACCACATAACCTGTTGCGATTGTCTCCCTTTTTCTGTTAACAAGACGAACTTGAGGCTCTCCTTCAGCAGGTATAGTATTAGCAGCAGCAGCAGGTTGAACTACCGGAGAATGGATATCAGGGACTTGTTCTCTGCTTTGACAATTGGCATTGTTCTGTTGGTTTGTCATGAAACTGAAAACAGCCTATAACCAAAACCAACCCATTCAATAGTTGATTAAAAAAATTATAATCTCTAACTATAAAAATCAAGGACATAAATGAATTACAGATTGAAGCTCACCTTTGAGAGAACACTTAATTCCTCTTGGATCTTGTCCATCCTGCCTTCATTACCAGCTGTAGTAAATGAATTGGCTTTTGCACTCACGGCTATTGAAGAACCAAATTTTCCTTGTATTGCTTGCTTCTTGGTAACAGTGGATGAAAAGCCTCGGCAATAAATTCGATTAGATTCATCACCAAAAACTTCAGTAACTGGATCATTGGTAATATCTACAACAGCCTCAATACCAGCTTCGGATTGAGCCTTTCTCTTTTTTACGGCAGTCTTCACTTTTTCCTGGAATCCAAAAGAACCAAACTGTAAACAATTAAAATTATTTGAACTCTGAACAACATATGATGGTCAATACTCACATATGTTTCAACTGTACTTGGATGTACAGCTCCATTTTTCCATACATGAGCCAGCATCCAGCTTTCACCATGACACTCGATAACCCTACCTTCTTTTTTGTCCTGTACAATCAATATGGTCAGTAAGGGTTGTCCAAATAAAATAGTTTGAGAATTTAATGTTAAGACCACTAGGTTAGAAAGTACTTACAACTCTGTAGGATTTGTTGGCATGGGAGAGTCTACCTAAACAATGTCGAATCCTTCTCTTCCGCTGGTTCTCAGCATATCTAGCATACTTTTCCTGCATGCCAGGCTGGTACTCATTATGCAAAAATCGTTTCCAAACGTCATCATTAACACCATAAGGGCATGCTGCATCCATCTCTTCCCGAGTCTGAAGCTTTTTCAGAATGTTAAGGCGTAACTCCCATTTGAATGAACGAAACTTATGGGGAAATATTTTTTGGAAAAATGGCCTGACAAGAGAATC
The DNA here is from genome assembly GCA_023531105.1 of Papaver atlanticum. NCBI lineage: Eukaryota > Viridiplantae > Streptophyta > Magnoliopsida > Ranunculales > Papaveraceae > Papaver > Papaver atlanticum. The sequence continues at coordinate 461,847 of JAJJMB010003208.1, read as the reverse complement.
ATCATATGCGAAACAAAATTTGTCCTGAAACGATGAAGTATTTTTGTCAGCCATAAACAATAAGTAGGTAGTTGGTCTATAAACACTGATATGTATAAGTGGAGCAAACCATAGAATGAAATGCATAGGAGATAATAAGTTACCATGAGCAGGTTCCAGACTTGGTCCTTGAAGGCTGCAGGAATTATCCTCCAGTCTTTGTAGTCAATTGGACAGTGAACTCGAATGAGTTCCCCTGAACGAGTTGCTGATGGGTCGGTAGACCGACTTTGTTTTACCGCAAGCGCACGGTGTCAAAAAGAGATTGTTGTACTAAGAAAATAATCTAACCGCAAGCACGGTTCGTTCCCTCAAGGAGTGAAAACTACTACTAATTAATATCAAGAACTAACTAACCAAAATTCAATATTTAAGAGATTGTTGTACTAAGAAAATAATCTAACGAGCAATATAAAACAAATTTATAAAGATTGTAATCAAGAATATGGAAGTATTAGGGCTACGGAATCCGTTGTAAGCTATGTTTACTTATGCTCTATCACAGGGTCTCAAATTTACTCGTGCGAAGTTGCAAACCTAGCTACTAACACACGGAAGATATTTTGTTAAGGTTTTATAGGAAGGAGTTATCATAAAAGATTGTTTGTTCTCAACCCAGAAGGTAGACATCCCTAGTACTAAGTATACATGACATACATAGTCTTGGAATAATCATAAAACAATCAATAACAAGGTTCAATGAGTATTTCTATCAACCTAACAATAGACTATACATGGCATAGAATATGAGAAATTGAATAGAAGATAAATCATTGTAGAGAAACTCAAACAAATGACATTAAGCTCAAAGTTGGTAGAAACCCCTGTTTTAGAACATGAGTAAATTAAACCTACAAGTTCATCCTTCACCCTAATAAGGTATTTAGCTAGACATGAATTTGTTCAAAGCCATAAAAATGATATAGAGATTGTTAAACTCAACATATGAATCCCAGAAAAGCAAAGAAAGCTAAACCTAGTTTTCTTCCCTGTATATACTATATACGACCTCTCCTCCTTCGGGTCTGTGTCTTAGTATTTAAAGGTATCTGCATTCTCTCTTTGACTGCTGCCTACACCTGCTAAAGCCCAGTCCAATCACGAAAACCATTTGCTAAATTTAGGCCCCTACCAAGGTCCGGCCATAGTACCTCCACTTCCTTATTCAGGCCACTAGCTAGCTCCGGCCACAACACCACTTGGTCCTGTCTGTTCAAGTCCCTGTCCATCTCAAAAAACTCCACACAGTCCATCCAACCAACACCAGCATCACCATCTTCTTATCCTTGCAACATCAACAACAAGACCCATAAAAACATCCAGTAACACACACCTTCACCTGTAGTTTCTTTAGCTTGCAGTAAGCGACTTTATACTCTTTATCTTTATACCTGCATGTTGAAAATTGAAATATTTTGAAGTTCTGATACCATGTTAGAAATTGAAATGTTTTGAAGCTCTGATACCATGTTGGAAATTGAAATATTTTGAAGCTTTGAATAACATGTTGGAAATTTTTATAATCATAACTTTGAATAACATTAGTGGAGATATACAAGTATAGTGGCATTAATCGTATAGAGCTCCTATAACTCTAGTGAAGAAGGTTGTAAAGCAATTCTTGGTTTCTTAAACTTTCTTTTCTATTGAAATGATTCTTGTTTGCTTTCTTTACAAATGACACTGGACTTGCCTATTTATAGGCTTACATAAACCGTCATTGGTTCTTTCCATATTCTTCTAGAATTCTCCTATCTAGAATACTCTTTTACAACTGATCCCTTACATACACTCTTTTAAC
>JAJJMB010003208.1:418658-453878 GCA_023531105.1 Papaver atlanticum | reverse complement strand
GATGTTCTCGTCCAAGTGAGGTTTGAGATGTCAAATATCAGATTGGATGAAACTACAACCTATTATTGAACTCAGGTTACAGGATTACCATATACAGACCCGATGTTCTCGTCCAGGTGAGGTTTGAGATGCCAAATATCAGATTGGATAAAACTGCAACCTATTATTGAACTTAGGTTACAGGATTACCATATACAGACCCAAAACAGGCGCATAAAATTTTCCTTGATTTCATAATTATGAAAATACCCCTTCCAAAACAGGTCCATCAAATTTTTCAGTGATTTCAAAAAAAATCGAAAATACCCCTGTCGGAACAGGCGCATAAAATTTTCATTGATTTCATAATTACGAAAATACCCCTTCCAAAACAGGTCCATCAAATTTTTCGGTGATTTAAAAAATTACGAAAATACCCCTGCCGAAACAGGCGCATAAAATTTTCCTTGATTTAAAAAAATCCGAAAATACCCCTTCCAAAACTTGTCCATCAAATTTCTCGGTAATTTCAAAAATTACGAAAATACCCCTACCGGAACAGGCGCATAAAATTTTCCTTGATTTCATAATTACGAAAATACCCCTTCCAAAACAGGTCCATCAAATTTTTCGGTGATTTCAAAAATTACGAAAAGACCCCTGCCGGAACAGTCGCATAAAATTTTCCTTGATTTCAAAAAATCCGAAAATACCCCTTCCAAAACAGGTCCATCAAATTTCTCGGTAATTTCAAAAATTACGAAAATACCCCTACCGGAACAGACGCATAAAATTTTCCTTGATTTCAAAAAATACGAAAATACCCCTGCCGGAACAGGCGTATAAAATTTTCATTGATTTCATAATTACGAAAGTACCCCTTCCAAAACAGGTCCATCAAATTTTTCGGTGATTTCAAAAATTATGAAAATACCCCTGCCAGAACAGGCACATAAAATTTTCCTTTATTTAAAAAAAACCCGAAAATACCCCTGCCGGAACAGGTCCATTCCATTTTTAACAATCACAATCACACATACACACACATGTATATAATAATAAATATATATATCTGTTTTACACAGCACACACAAAATGTCTTCAAAGGGTGTGCTACAGGAAAACAGAAAAACAGAGATCACATCCACATAGCGATCTCTGAACAAAAACTATACCGTCGTCGTATCATCCACATAGCAATTATTCTGTTTTGTTAACCATATACCAAAAAGTAAACCAAAAAATATACCCCTAGGTATCACCTCTAAGTATATATATACCAAAACATACCCGCAAAAAGTTAGTTCATCCATCAGCAGCTAGAACAATCTTATAATCCATCATCCCCAGTCATCATCATCTGTGGAATCTTCCTCATACAAGTCATATCCATCATATTCCTCAGATTCATCTTCTTCATCTTCATCTTCCTCTTCTTCCTCATCTTCACCCTCTTCATCTCCGTCGATTACTTCACTTGTCTCATCTTCCTCATAATCTTCATCATCGTCGTCGTTATCTTCAGCATCCACTAGTGCTTGAGCATACTCATCCTCTTCTGGATCAACAGGCCCCATGAGAAAGTCATGCCAATTGTCTGCTTCCATTTCTTCCTACAAATCAGCCTGCGTGAGCTGCTCTACCTTCTCATCTGGTGAGTTTGGCTCAGGCACATGCTGAAAAGGTTCCCAATCTGGTTCAGCCTCTGATTCAGCATCAGAGGCCAGAAAATCTACTTATGGAGGATATTGCGGCATACTTGCTACAAGTAATGCATGTGCACGACGAAACTGTTCATCTCAGAACTTGTCGTACTCCTCTTGTAAAGCAGCTTCTTCAGCAGCCTTCCTCCGGCGTGCCGCTTCATCCTCTTTAACTTTGAGCCCTATTTCATGACATGCGACGAAGTCGTTCACACACTTCTGGAGCTGTTTCAACTGTCAGGGGTCATGAGCTCAATCAGTTTATAAGACTCAGCAAGAGGATCCTTGGAGCTGCCTGCCTCTCGTTCATCATCCGAACAATAGACCTTAAGCTTCTTTCCTTTCCTGTCTCTCTCCCTCTCATGTGACGGATCAGGACTGCGGCTCCTCCTTGACGCCATACAGCAGTGTATAAAAAGTATTGCTTCAAAACAATTACTTTTGTGTTAAACATAACCAAATACATTGCAAGAGAGACAACAATGTGCATTTTCATTCAAAAATAGATCGAATCCTAGAAACAACAACAGAAACAATCTGCATTTTCACTCAAAAAACAGATCAAACACCTAGAAGAAAAAAAAAGTTTAACAACCACCACAAAACTTAAATCAAACACATCTTCGTAGTAGAATAATGTAATTCAAACAAAACCCATATCATGATTACACTTAATTCTTAAATCAACCATACACCACCAACACAAACAAAGTGTTCCCACTAGATAATGTACCAGAAAACATAGTAACAAAAAAAAATTAAATAATACATTAAGTGCTATTACACTTCACTGCATTCTTTCGCACCAAAGAAAAAAGGATCATTAAAAAAATAATCCATTTTTATGCAATCATGCAGAGGAAGATGAAGAAAAACAGCACTTAAAAGAATACAAACCCATACCTGTGTAGATGAAGATTAAAGAGTATGGTTTATTCAAAGATTCAGAAGCAACTAAAATTGAAGATTATTTTGCTGTTGTTTTCCCACTTACTTTAACTTCTGAACTATTGAAGAGCAACTAATAACTGCTGGCTCTTTGTCTCTGGGTAGAAAATTAACATAAACTACTTTCCCAAAGAAGATGATTTTGTTGGGAAAGGGAGTGTTTGTTTGGTAGTGATAAAAGGAGATGTTGGGTGGAAACAACATCTTCTAACTTAAGGGAGGCCAAAAAGTGGGGCGGAAACAATAAAGTAACTTATACAGGGATCTGTAAGAAAATATGTGTAAAAATGGGGGGAGGGTGAAAAAAACAACAAATTGTTATTCAAGACCAGCATTAATCTGATCAAATGTAAAGTATCTTGAAATTGGAATCTGCATATATTCAAGACCAGCATTATAAAGGAAACTTACTGATCGCACATATATTGGAGATTTTTCATTTCTTTGTTTTAGGGAGACGCTTTTGCTCCAACAATTTACGTAGATGTGGTTCCTCGGCTAAAATATCTTGAAAACTGTCACGACCTGGTATCTCTTCTTTGTCCACATATGCAGTCATTCCTCTCGGCGTATGAATAACAACCCACCAATCTGGATGTTTCACGTCTCTGGAGTAGAAAACTTGGGCAGCCTCTTCGGCGAGAATCACGGGCTCGTCTGAAATATCGGTATGGCTTTTCAATCTTGAAAGATTTACCAAAGGAAAATCTGAATCCTGACAGATCTTTATTCCATTCTCTACCTTCACCCAATCACAGTAGAAGATAGTTTCTTTAAATGTACCATAGTTCAACTCTAGGATTTGTCTGATCACCCCATACCACCGGGTTAGGTTAGTAACAGGTATTTTGTCCCTTTTCGAGCTCCTAAAAGTGGTCGATGCAACCACGGTTGTTAGAGCATTGCTCGGTTGAACCCACCAAGCGTTGGTATGTCAAGTTTGGTTGTCAGATTTTAGTGAATCAAAACTCATTTAAAGAGTCCCTTGATTATTTACTAGAGTTAACTTCGTATAGGTTAGCTAGAAAGTTACTAGGATATGAAACTTACAAGTATTACGTGAAGACTTGAAGAATGCGAAGAAGTAAATATCTACAACGACGACATCCTCCTTCCTCTTGAGGTTAGTAATACTTGACTTGAACTATTTCATTCCTAACGTATCTTTCAAATCGTGCATATTGAAAACATAACTGCGAAGCTGTGAATGATTATACTCTAGTTAGATATTGTATTAAGGAATTACAATACGAAGTATAACGTCTATCTTTTGAACATCGTATATAAGACATCGACATAATCGTATGAATCCTATTGTGATTATGTATGGGTATGGGTGAAGATTTCGTCCTAGGAAACAATGTTTTACATTCGTTTAAAGGAAGTACAATTCATAAACTTGTCTTATGAATCAAAAGGTTAATCGCTAGGCTTATTGGTAGTGTTATTCATTACAAATCTTTGGTCTACCAATATGTGTGTTTAGTATAACCGCTCATAACTTATTTATGTATCTTGGTAAAACTATTCACAAGGCCTGACTTTTGTATTGGTATGACTTTTATTAGTGAAACCGATCTTAAGTAATCACCTGAGATGGTATGATCGATATGTTGTAATTGGTATGACCAACTCTAGACATTGGGGAACCGATCCTAGTAAGAGGTGGAACCGATCACAAGCAAGGGGAATCGATCCTTGTAAAAACTGGTGACCGATCCTATGACTTGATCTTAGTTATTGGTGACCGATCCTATGACTTGTGCAACCGAATACAAGTTAAATACCATAAATATGTGGTAACCGATCCTAGTACCTAGTCAACCAATTTTTGGAAAGCTAGTATGACTGATCCTAGTACCCACATGGAGGTAGAACCGAAACTTGTTTTGGTAGAACCGTTAAACCCATGATTGGTGATTTGATAGGACAATCAATCACATAGTTCTTGGAAGTCAGATGAACCAATTCTAAACTTGTTTGGAAGTGTGGCAAATCGGTTCCAAGATGGTAAATATGAAAAAGGATTTACCAAGTAAAGATGTCGACATACTTTGAACACGTGCGGTAATTCTTACCTTTTATTGTTCAAAGATATTCCTTAATAGCTAAAGGAAAATCCCGGATCGAAATAAATTGAGAATCTTTTAATTAAGGTTTTTAGTTTTATATGCTTTAAATTTCCAGCAATTAAAATGCATATCTTTAGAAAATAAAATTGGTAATGTGCATTTACTAATTGGAGATTTCTAAGAGATTTCGGTCAATATTTGGACAGAGCATTTCCAGGAATTATGAAAACCGAATTTGGAAATATATTGCATATCTTGAGAATATTTTCGGTTTTGGAAATTCCTTGGTGTCCAAACTTCCTTGGTCTATAAATATTGAAGTTTGCATTTCTAGCAAACTAATCCTCTGAGCCAGCAAAACTACCTAGTTGTGTTGTTACTGGTGGAGCCGTCTATTCAGAGAGGAAAATACCCTAATTAGGTGAAATCTCTTACGACCGCTCGTTTTAAAGACTTCTTTGGGATTGGGAAGCTCTACGAGTACCGTTGGTGGGAAACTAGATAATTGCAATTTATTATTAGTTTTCGATTGATTTGATTGACTAATGGTTGTTAAACTTTGATTGAACCTAGTTTGTTTATGCTTGAGAATCTTCTCTTCTGATATAAGATTCACTCAAACTAGATCGAAGTTTCGACGGGGATCTTTAGACTGTTTGTAGATCTAAAGACGTCTTGTGATAATCCATTATTAACAGACTCCGTTTTGTGCGTGATTAATCACAAAAGATTCAAGTTGATTGTGTGCAGGTGTTTATTGAAGATCTAAGAAGATTTGAAGACAAAGAAGATTTCTTATTTGAGTTCATAATCTTTGGTGAGCACAAAACTTGATCGGCTGGGATCCAACTATAATCGGTTTATCTTTTGATAGATTGGATTGATTAGTTGAATAGATCGGCATCAATACGTTTCTTTGTGATTTGAAGTATTGATTGCATAATCTAGACAATTACTTTGGTGATTATTGAATAGATAGATCTAAGGACCTGACAAAGGAGTTTATTGGGATAAACGGAAGAGCCTTTTTTCAAACTCATATCACTTGTTTGAAAAGAGTTGTTACCGAACAGATTTGTTGTTCCTTTACTGTTTGGAATACAAACCAAAGGAATTGTTCCAAGTGCGTAACTTATTGCAAGTTGGAGCTGCAGGAATACAGACAGAACTAGGTGAACTATAGGTTTAGTTGCTTGGTCTCAACTATACGAAGTTGGTTTAGATTTTGTATAGCGCCTTAATCCTGAGAGTATTCAATTCTGGACAAGGTCCCAGGGTTTTTATGCATTTGCGGTTTCCTCGTTAACAAAATCTTGTTGTGTCTTTTACTTTTCTATTTCCGCAATTATAATTGTTTTTATTATAATTAGAAGTAATATACACAAACATTAATTCCTATTTACTTGATAGCAATCCTATTGTGTTTGGTTAAGTCCGAACCTTTTATCAAGTAAACATACTTCATTGTTGTATTGTCTCGATCTTGTATCCATAGTCAATCACGCAAGTTATCTTGTTGTCATATTGTATCGATCTCGTATCCATAGACGATCACACGAAGTGTGAACCGATTAGTTGTATTGTCTCGACTCATTCCATAGACAATCACTTTCGAAGAAAGGACTTATAGGTGGAAAAGTTTTAGATTGAGGTATATTTGGGTACCCTCGTCTTTTCAACGGTTACACCACTGTCCTGGGTCTTTGCCTTTTCCTAGTTTGCTTGGGAACAAAAACTAAATCCATTCACACGGTATATTTTGTACTCTTTCTGAGACACTGTACTTCTAACGTAACGCCACAAATCTGTATCCATTTTGTCTTCTGATCTAAGCTATGAAAGCGAAAAGAAAATCAACAAATCAGCATACTACATCATTATTATGCTAACAAACAGGAGCGCCAATGCAAACCTTTTCATACAGCCAACTAAGGAACTTAGTTTGCATCTCGACTTCCTCCATTGCAACCCCATCAGCTTCACAGTTCTCGTAATAATCCCTACATTTAGCATACATAGTATTAAAATCTAAATAGAATAACCCATTGTCCACATACAAACAAAACACGGCCAACCAATACCTGTAATAAACATCGAGACCTTCTGGATTATTTCGAAAAATTACCCACCGACGTATCTGCATCCACTGAATAGGGCTCACCTGAACCGTCTTTTCATCAAGCACAGAACCCACATCGCTGAATTCATGTTCATCCTTTAAGAAGGGCTCCAAATTTGCTTCGTGACCTCCTTGATCATCATTTTTCATGTGCTCCATGGAAAATCTAACACAGTCATCCATTTCAGTCGACTTCGTAATTGACCCTTCAATGTATCTGCTGTTATTTGGGATGTTTTTGCACTCCTTCATTGCCCTGATCCAGTATGTACGTGTAAATTTCAGTACAAAAAAAAAATAAAAAAAATAAAAAAAAGGATAAATGGTAAAATAGCAATTCACCTTTCGAATGGGTACATCCATCGATACCTAACAGGTCCACAAACTAAGGCCTCATCAGCCAAATGAACCATGTTGTGCACACTTATATCAAAAAATCCAGTCGGGAAATACTTTTCGAGCACACATATGGCCTCTGCAATCATCCACTTAGCCTGGTTCAGATACTCTCTGCTAACCACCTTTGAGCACAAAATTCTAAAATACAAACTGACTTGTTGAAGCGCATGCAGTATGCAAGTCTTTCTCTCCTGGAAAGGCATGTTGAAGCAGAACAGGTAATAATTACACCATAATCACATGGTAGTCATGTGACTTCAAGATGCTCAAGTTCAATTGCTCCATATGTACATTGTTACTTATGTTCGACGAAAATCCTGTGGGAACTTTCAGATCTTTAAGAATCTGACAAAAATCGGTTTTCTCTTTTTTGCTCAAACCAAACAGCGGAACCATATCTACTCCTTTCTTTGTTTTCTTCTCTTTCCACTCTCCACACTTATGTTTATTCTCCTTCAATTTGTCACGATTATTACATGAAACAATAGCCTTATTATCCTTTTCAAAGATAGTGTAGATAATGTGTTCCATGACGTTCTTTTCCTTGTGCATCACGTCGACACAATGCCATATAGTCAAGGCACAATACGACTCAAGTTCCTAAAGAATACACTTCTTGAAGAAAGCACCCGTGACAAGCTCAGAATCACCTTCCTCTTCATCAGACTGATATCTCTTTCGTTTACTTGTCTTGTGGACCACTAACTTACCAGGTTCGTAATGAACATCCGCCAACCTATCAAGCGACTGCGCTCATGTTAGTCTCAGCGGTGCACTTTTATGCTCCTGTGTCTCTAATCCCAAAAAAGTCCCATACCTAAATGGGTGCCTTGACTTCATGAATATACGATAGTTAGTGTACACAATCTTGCTACCGTAACCTAGATGAGTACTTCGAGTTTCGTTTGCGCAGAAAACACACACAGAGTAGCCATGAGTGATACATCCACTTAAAACACCTTGAGCAGGCAAGTCAGAGTTGCTTTCAGAGTAAAATATGATAGACGCATTTATGTGTCTATTTTCATCTCTATTGTGTATAATGTTAGTACCCATTTTGTACTTATTTTGGTATTTTATCTCTTTGTAGGTGTTTTTTGGAGAAATAAGCTTTTGCGGCAAAATTGGCTCGAAAAATTGATAAATGCAACCCAAGGGACGAGTGTTATGCATACTCCAACAACGGATAAGGTGCGACCATTGGATAAGGGTTAACCTTTCCCCTTCACGTTCAAATTCTGAATTTGGGCGGGAAACCAAAAACGTGAAGGTTGTTTTCTGGCAGTTTTGGTGGTAGTGATTTGAAGGAGTTTAAAGTCGATTAAACCTCTTATTTTCATAGGGTAGACTCCTTATGGGTCTAGGAATCTAACATGGGTGTTGAAATCGATTAAACTGGGCTCAATCGACGGATTTTTATCTCAATAGAAAAATATGGAAAGTCACGTGTGTGACCGATTTTAAGAAATTTTAGAGAGATTAAAGGCAAGATTTTCTTCCCAAAGCTTAATATATATCTAAGGAAGAGTTTAGAATCAAAAGGAAAGCCCAGATATGCGTGGAAATTCTAAAACAAGGAATTACCGCAACTTTGCCGTGAAGAGAAAGAAAGAGATTTTGGAAGATTTTGGAGAGATTTAATCATTATTTTTGATATAAATAGATTGGTTGGGTCATATAGAAGGGGTGTCGAGAGTTTGGGGGCTGAGAAGGCTTGAGGAGGCGAGAATCAGAGATTCACAGGCCGCCGCTGCTGCTGTTTCTGCTACTGCCAGGCCTGAAGAACACGAAGAACATTGACCCACACTGAACAGTCGCGAAGAACACGAAGAACTTAATCCCACACCGAACCGTCGCAGAAGCAGTCTTATATTCAACTACAGGAAGCTGTTATCGTTTCTAACCGTAATCGCTCTAAATTTTCAGCGACCATTGCTTCCCTTGCAAAAAGCTTTCTGTAACCACAGCTCATCCTTCTAAATAAAAACACCTTATTTGATCAATGAAATCAACTTTTGAGCATATTTATAATATGAGGAGCTAAACCCCTTAGCCGAGGCGACGGAGGAAGCCATTGTTCCACGAAAAGTGGTATAATTCTATTTTAATTATTTTTTGCAATATTTTTATATGATTATTTGCATAGAACTAATATAGGAAAATTGATTTTTATTGAGTAGTTGTGAGTTGTTTTGATGGAACACGCTAGGTTTTAAAACTTTTGATGTTTCATGCTTTGTGTTTACAACTATTACTTCAAAAATCTATTAGAGGCAAAATATTAGAATCACTTTAAAATAAAAAATTGCATGAATATTGATTAGAGTTTATCACTTAATTGGTCAATGGTGGAATCCATAGTCTTGGTGTTTTCTTTATATTTTTGATATAACTTATTTGAATTGTTGAGTTTAATTTAAGTCTAAAAAAATCCTTCACAAGTCTAAGAGTTTGAATCTTATTACCACTATTTCTACAACAAAATTAAAACACATCAATTTTTGGCGCCGTCAACGCGGACTTGTTTTTAGGGTTTTTAGATTTATTTTTATTATTTTTTTTCTTCTTTACGCGTTTGGTATTTTTTTGATTCTTTTTCAAATTTGGAGCGGAGCTAAAAGGAAAGGAAAAAAGTGTTATAAGAGGAAAGCATCGCCAAAGAAGGAAAGAAAAGAGGAGTCCAAAGGAGTGAAGAAGAAGATTTTTTGTATATAGTTATTTTATTTTATTTTATTTTTTAGATTTTATTACTTTTTATTTTTAGAAATTGTAAATAGGGTTTTATTTTTATTCTTGTAATTTTTTTATTTTTGGACTTTTTTTATTTTATTTTTTTATTTTTGGACATTTGGACTTTGGGACATTATTTATTTATTTTTAAACCCTATGGAAGGGTACCATTAAATATAAACTGTTTGCAGGGAAGGACGACGGTTACGATATTGTCTCGGCCCCTCGGGTTCGCACACTGACATAGGAGTTGGTGGCCCGAGTCGACTACAACCGATTCATCCCCCGTCTGGTACGGGAGGTAAGCTTCTAAACACCCGCGAATCCCCTGTCAGCGGGTTTACTGTCTTCCTTAAGGTGCATATATGTTGAGGCTTTGAATACGGATTTTAATTTCCTAGTAAAGGGCAAGGTCAGGCCATACAAGATAAGGTTTCGGATTTCATCACCGTTCTCTTCTTGCCCGTCTTAGGAAAACGATACCTAACCCGAACCTAAGCATTAAAATATTGACTAGAACGAGACCGATAGGGTAACGAGCTTAATAGGAAAGTCGTTCATAAGAATCGTATTGGGTATCTTGTTAGCCTAACTCAAAGTTCAGGAAGATTACTGTAAGTCGATTAGAGCCTCCTTGTAACCCAGGGAAGCGTTGCCAAATAGGTGGGGGTATCAAAGCTCCTCTGAGCTTCTCCTACTTCTCTTCGACTTACTTTATTCGGATCGTCCTACGAGGTTTGCTAAAATTGTACCCAGTTGCCTCTTGGAAGAGTAGAAGCTGGTCTAGAAACAATCTAAGGGAGCCATCATGCTTGTTGTTTTCTAGATTTTATAGGTTTGATTTGGTCAAGTCAGCCTTGTTTGTGATTGTGTAGAATTCCCTTGCAATTAAGAATGTCGAACTGGTATTACAATAGCCAATACAATGAATATCCGACTGAGTTTCAAAATGGACATTATTCATATTACGACCATAGTGTAAATAGTGGATTAAGGCGTCTTGGTTTGGCATCTACTAAGATTAAAGTATGTCTTAATATTATATACAAAAACTAATATCGGTATTGAAATTGATTTAGGTTTTGAGGGGATACCAAATTAAAGATACCCTTTAGTCAAAATCCAGCTACATATAACCGTGAGTATCCCCAATTGTGCTTCTAATTTAATAGTCTAAAAGAAAAAGAAAAGAAAAAAAAATAGTCCGGAAAAATCGTTCTTGGTTTTTGCATAACGACTCCTTGGGCTTGAATCTGGGCTTCATATAAAACCACAAGACCATCTTGAATTGAACGATTTTTTGGGCACTACTCAAAAATGGAGGGGGACTACTCTTCAATTTTTTGGATGGATATTAGAAGTAATAATGAGTCACCCCTTATCTAAGTTTTTTTTAATACCAAACTTGCCCTTGGTAATAAAATTAGTTAGTATAATGATTAATTAGTGTTAGTGTAATGATTAATTAGTGAGGTTAGATTAATTAGTTGGGTGTTTTTAAAAGAATAATTTTTTAGAAGAAAGGTTTTTTTTTTTTTGTAAGATGGATGATTTCGAAATGAGGGTTTTGGGTACTTAGGTATACTTCAAATTTAGTTAATGTTGCTTGAATTGGGAAAACTTTTGAAAAAATGAAAAATTTATAAACTGATTTCGACCATGGAAATAAAGTTCGACTACAACATCTGAAGAACAGGTAGCCGAACTCATCTGCAAGTGTAGTTCGGCTAATGGTTATGAAGACACAGGTAGCCGAACTCAGCTTTAATGGAGTTTTTGCTTTCAGAGAAAAGTTCGGCTAGGAAAAAAAAAGTTGCGACATAACCGAACTAAAAGTTCGACTGGGAAAAAATAAATTCGACGTAACCGAACTCAAAATATAGGTTTTCAGAAAAAAGTTCGGTTAGGAGGAAAAAAATGCGACGTAACCGAACTAAAAGTTCGGCTAGGATAAAAAGGAAAAAAAGTTCGGCTGGGATTTTTTTTTTACGAGGTAAACGAACTTTTCTCCGAAAGAAAAAACTCCATTAAAGCTGAGTTCGACTAGTTCGACAAACTGTTTCACATAATTCCTACCCGAACTTCTCTCTGCAACTTCCATTTTCAACCCATTTTGATGATTACTACTCATTTATTCAACCAAGTAATGGGTTTGTGAAAAAAAAAATCGAGACGATGAAGCGGAAAGAAGAGAAGAAAATGAACCCTCTAATAGTAACGGATTTGTGAAAAATTAAAAGTAATGGATTTGTTATAATTTTGATTTTGATTTTGTTTTGTTAATGATTTAGATTAGGTTTTATATATATATGTGTGTATATTTATTAGATTAGTTTTAATTTTAATTAGGTTAAGGGTAGGTTAGTCATTTCCACACTTTAGGATACCCCTTACAAGTATAGGGTAGACATTCCTATCACAAAGTAGCCCCCTCCATTTTGGTGTAGTCCCCAAAAAAATGGTTCCTTGAATTTTTGACATTAAAGCCCTTTAGGGTTAACTTTAGGAAGGAAGGCACACACATAGTCAGACTCTTGACTCTAATCCCTCTTTTTTCTGCCGTCATATTTCTGTACCCAAACTCTAATCACTCTCTCACCCTGATCCAGTCTCAGATCTTGGTAAATCGGTCTAAAAAAAACATGGGTTTTGAAGTGAATTTTGATTTTGTATGGGAACCGTTGAATATACCATGGATGGAGATTTAGTGATCTCATAGCATTATGGTATCTCCTCTCAAGAAGTAAGTGAATTTTATTTATTTTTCATCTTGTATTTGATTACATTTGTCTTCTTATTTGATTGCGCTCCTTGATAGAAAACATCTGCATTCCTATTTGATTGGGCTGTCGCTGATTAGGCCAAAACCTCAGGAATAAGATTCAAAAGTCAATTAAGTGCTCCCTGCATAATATATTATAAATGCTTCTCTAATTAAGGAGTGCACGTTTAAACTCAGGATTAGTACAACAAGAAATGGACATGGTGCGCTGATTTAATAGATTCGTGAATGCCGGGTTCTTCATCCACGAATTGCTTATCAAAGTAAATTTTGGGTTAAGTCACCGTGAAGACGACTTTCCAAGAGTTGTGGACATCCCAAGCTTTAGCTATATTAGTTTTGAGCTTTTAACTTGACATTAGGCGGTTTCATAAATTTAAAATGGATTGTGTTTAACACGTTAGTATAGCATAAATTGCATAATGATTTTTCCTCTTGAAAGTAAGTAAGAGCTGTTTTAGCAATTTTATGTTCACGCTTCTCTTAATTTATAGAGAGTATGCTTTTCTGGTCGTTGATGTTTGTCCGAATTCAAACTTTCTTTAGTTGTTGCGGTTTGTTCTTTTAGGTTGATGTTTGTTTGAATTCCAACTTTCTTTAGTTGAAATTTGTTAACAGTTGAAAGTGTCCATGTCAGGCTTTAGGAACAAGGAAATCTCTGTAAAGAAGTACTCTCTTTGTGGGATGAATAGGAGGACTTAGATATCTGTCCTAATGTGTTAGACTTGGAAAACGAAGCCTTAAAAATTTCTGTTAATCTTGGTCTCAATAATGTAGTCCAATTATGAAGACCCAAAAGATTATACAGAAGCAGATAAATGGGAAGGCTTTAGGATGCTTTTTCGATAAGCTGCCTATAACATAGGTTGCTGCGTTTAACTCAATACTGTGAAGTACCGTAATTTTAGAAACAAAAATGAATACTATATGAGGGGTTCTGAAGTACAACATTATATATTTTTGTACATTATGCGTATGATTAGAGTTGTGTAAAAAGTTGGACTGCGATTGTATGAATTTGTGCTAGTTTCGTACCGTGTAGTAACTAGGCTATACTCAAGCTTTGGTACATTCAAGGTTGAACCATGAGTGTGTCACTACATATATCCTGGAGATAGATCCGGTGATATTAGATAGCATTATGATATTCCCTATCTAAACTTAGAAGTTAAGAATTGTTTTTAGCTTTTTTATTTTCTTAAGATCGGGTGTGTTTTTTTGTTCTTGGTTATTGCTGTTTATTTGGATTTCAATTTTTGTTACTAGCATTTAATAATTCTTTTCATGAATTTGGGCTGATAACAAATTATAATGGTAAAACTTGCAGACAGTCAGATGTATAAGGAAGGGGTAGATGACCTTGCAACACCAAGAAGTAGTATCTTCTATGATCCATCTATGTCCTAGAGCTTCAGTTGTAGTTTTTTCACAAGCACTAGTTCTTGTCTTTATGCCGACTCTTTTCTGAAGGTTTGGGTGATGGATTGGGAGATTGATGGTGCTTCACTCGGTCAACATCGGAATCCTAGTTGTTGCGCGAGGATTGGTTCTTGTCTTTGTGCTTACTCCTTTCTGAAGGTTTGGGAGATGGATGGTGCTTCATTCAAAAAAATGTCTTCAATGATTTTTCCTCTCAATAAAAGTAAGAGCTGTTGATTCATCAAATTTCCCATTATGTATTCATCCTTAAATAGTTCATATAATAATTTCTAGCAATCCCAGTTGAACACGGGTGTGGCATTCAGCTTGCAAGACTAGGCTTCCTATACCACCTGACAAGCTTTCATAGCTATCTGCAGCTTGTCTTGCGGGGTTTAAGGGATTTGAACCCAGTTGAAACCCAGTTCATGGCTAGGCTCATTCTGAGAAGCATATTTAAGTACACGAATACGTTATACACATTGATTATATAAGAAATTTTATCTGTTGTTTACAACTTGTATGACGCTACAAGAATGATCGGCAAAACACATTGGAAGCCATTGCCCTGTAATGAATTTCAAATTACTAGCATCTCATCTTCTGTGAATATAGGTACAAATAGATACAATCAGAAGAATGAGCGTGGGCGATACTCGAGGCTTCTGTTAACCTTCTTCACTCAGAAAGCCCTTCAATTTTAACAACCTAGAACTGCTGACATACGCTTTGGTTGGCATTAAGCAATTTTATCTTCAGCCCGGTCTTCACTGACACACGAGGAGAAGAAGAATGAAAAACAAACTGGGGCACCTTCTGTGGTATAGATCAAAAGCCAATATACAATAGCTGTCAGACGTGCAAAACATGACAGATGAAAGCAAACAACCAGAAGAATCTATCACTGCTTATTGTTTCTCAGTCCAAGGCTTCTGGTGATCTGGAAGAGGCCCCGAAACGCATGTCTTTACAGTTATGAACCCTTGTTCAGTGGTAAATCTCCGTGGAGAAGAGGTTCCACGTCCTGATCGATATGACTGATCATCGCAATTGCTTCTTGTCTCTCTCTGTAAGATGCCCAAGTTACTATATAAAGCCCTGCAATGATGAGAGATCCACCTATGATGCTGCACACGGAAATCGGACAAGTTATCTTTAGCCTCAGGTTCTCATGGGTTAAGCCTATATACGCCTACAACTGTGGTTGTATTTCAAATAAAACATAAGTTGAGTAGGACCTTCCAAGATAAATGGCATCTCCGAGGAAAATCTTTGACAAAAAAGCAGATGCAAAAGGTTGAAGTGGCATATAGAGAGCCACCAGTGCTGGTCCCAAAATCTTATTGGACCATGTTGTGGCTCCATAATTAATAGCAGATGCAACAATTCCCTAGTAGAAACAAAAGAAGAAGAATGAAAAACAATAAAAAAACTGTAATCTTCAGTTCATTTTTCATTGCGTGAGGATTACATAATGTTTCAAATTTTAGTCCAAAAACACCCTGCAAAAACTAGCTTCAGATTAAATACTCGTTTCTATAAGTTTACTTACAGAAGATCGCCGTAGTCATAGTCATCAAGACATCAACTTGTGAATAATGGTAGTTACAGCCATAATATTTGATAACCAAATAGACAAGATAGACTTGTTTTTGCTTCAAAACTCAACATTGCAAACAAAACACGATGTGCATTTTAAGGCACTTAATCATGCTTCTTAAGTTCATAACCAGGGGTAAACTGGTACACTGAACTTAGCCATAATTTTTCAGTACATGATATAACTAAAATAGTAAATCCTAATTAGAAGTACTTACAGCATAGAAAACTGCAGCTAACTCAGATGGTGTCAATGTCCAGACAGTATTTTCATCAGTGGCAGATATTCCAGCAATAACCATAAACATTGCACCAAAAAAGTATGAGTATGCAGTCACTGAAAGACTGGCCGGATACTTCATTAGCAGCGGAGCCTGGAATATGTATGCCATACACAAAACAATATATACAATTTAAATTTATTTCCGTGCTCATGCTAGAAGTACAGAATAGTAACTCTGAAAATCTTAAGGATAGATTTTACTTGGTAAGTTATCAACTAGCCAAACTAACCCAATAACTGTCATCAGATGGATAGAGGTACCGGCATAATCCTCTTGAAGAAACGCCTTGCAAGGTTGATATTAATCCATATAAAGGTGTGACCGATAGTATACATGAACTAACTAAGTTCACACCAAAATCATTTGTGAGGTACTTAGAAAGATTGAACTAACTAAGTTCACACCAAAATCATTTGTGAAGTACTTAGAAAGATGGAACTCAGTTCATTGTCTAAAATACGAGTGTGGTGCATTTACTTTTCCAAGAAGTGTATTCTAAACAGCTGAATTAAAATCAACAGAAAGCTGCTATAAATTTGTCGTAATCATCTAAATGGTCACTAGCTGGTGCAGGAAAAATCTTATAACTTTTTTCTTATATAACGCTAGTTCATCTAGCCTATCAATTTCCCAATCAAGCAGAACATCCCATTGTGAAACATCTAAATACCTGGAAGGATAGATAAACAGCCATACAAAAGCAGTTCCCAATCAAGCAGAGCATCCCAATATGAAATTTGGTAAGACCAATACCCAACAAACCCGAAATTAACCATCCAGCACGTTCTGGTTGTGCCCCGGCAATTAAATCATTCGTCGCTGCGCCGTGCAACAATTCAGTGACATCCTCTCCAAATATAGATGGCCCCTTAAACAAAACCATTAGTATAGCTCCAGAAACACATACTATTGTGCCCCCAACCTTGAGTTGACCTTCAGTTTTCAGCAAATTCACTTTTTCTGTGCTGCAAAAAATTCAATCTCCCCAATCACCCAAATGCAAGGAAAAGAGAAAAAAGTTGAAATGAACAAATGGAGGATGAAATTTGAGATTACCCCATGAAAGCAGCTAAAACAAAAGTAAACACAGGGATTGCAGGCTGAACAGCAGCAGCATAAGTTGGATTTGTATAGCCAAGCCCCATTAAGAACAACAGCTGATTTCCAAATACCCTGGTCATGAAAATTAACAAAATTTGACAAAATTGAATAATGGGTTTTGCTCAAATCATAATCAATTCATGAAATTTGACAAATTTGAAGAAAAGGGTTTTTGATTTGATTACATACCCAGTTAATCCAAGGAAGAAGAAAGATACGAGGAGACTGAAATTGATAGGAAGACGAATCCTTTTATCACGAAAGTAAGCAACAGGTGCAAGTAATGAAAGAGCAATAAGATCACGATAAACACAGAACACAATCTGATTGATACCAGCATTTAGAGCAACACTTGAAATGATATGGTAACCTCCATATAAAATCTGTACTATTGCTAATGTTGTATGAGCTTTCCATATTGTTTCCCTCTCTATTACTGCAACCCCGCTCGCCATTGATATTGAATTTTGAATTTCTTCCTCGACTGATCAGGAATTTCTTTCCGCGGTGGGGGTTTGGATCAGTCTTGAAGGAAGATGAAGGAATAGTGTTGTTGTTGCTGTTAGATTGGATAAAGTCTTGTTGTTTTATTGTTTAAGTAATGTTGTTGGTTGATTTGTCTTCTGACGGGATACCGAAGGGTGGTGGGGTGGATGCATAAATACAACTCAACCGTGAAATGATATGTCGGATTCAATCGGGATATTTATGAAGCCAATGTGGTGGACAAATCTTATCATTATTTGTAAAGGTTGACCCGTAATCACCCTCGAATTGACAAATCGGGATATTTATGAAGCCATTAGTCGTACACGTGTACTTATAATGAGGTTTATTTAGACAACCCATTCTTTGCAGGAAGCCCATATTTGTCAGGACATCGTCAATGTTGGTTTCGGTTTTGTATTATCCGAAGCCTCATTCTTGCTCCTTCGGCTACGCCAAATCCGAATGCTTACAGACACTGGTCATTTTTGGTATTCACAATCTAGATCAACCAGAAACTCTCAAAAGTTTTTGTGAAAAAATTTAAGGTTTTCCCGTATAATAGAACAATTTTTTTTAAGGTTTTGTGAAAAAGTTTAAGGTTTTCCCATATTACATGCACAAATATTAAGGGTTTACAAAAAAAATTAAAAATTAGGTAGGGGCAAGGCTATGTAAAGCATGGGTGTGCATAAGAAGTATAATGGTAGAAATGGAAAAACAAATCTATCTCTCTCCCCTTTTTCGCTCTGCAACTCTATCTTGAATTAAAAGCGGTTATCTTCTTCAACTAAGAGTTATATTGACGGTTTTCTTCATCTTCTACATTGTTTTTCTTAGTATCTTCTTTAATTTTCTGCCCGGATCTTGAATTATTTAAGATTTGGGTAGACTTGTAGATATTATTAGATATTTAAATAAAACAAATGGTGTTCCAACAATTTTTAGGGTTTCCTACTTATTTTCTCATTGGTCTGATGGTATTTTTATGCTATTTAGACTTGTTATCTCATAGCCATTATGGCATTTTTTGGTGGTGTTGCACTCTTATCAAATATATTTTGGAAGGAGACAATCTATTTCGGCAAATCAAAGTAAGACCGATATGGAATGCGATGATATCAATAAGGGCATATTACTTCTTTTTTATGGAAGCATCTTACATCAATGATGATGATGATCTAGAAACAAAAGATCAACAAACAAAATGCTTTGAAACCATTAGAAGGATGTCAATTTCTCCAATGGGTTGTAAAACTTCTGTACAATTTTTTATTTTCGTTTCTGAAATATACAATTTTTGTACGGATTGTTTTTTTCGTTTTCAGATGTAATCGATCAATGTAAGCAAAAATTTCGTATTAATGAAATTATGAGGTGATACCTCTTCCATCAAAAAATAAAATAATGGTAGAAATGTAAATCTGATAGGAAGGCTGTAGGTGGTTTGAAATTTGAATATCAGGAAATCCGAGATCATGAACAATGCCTACCCAGCCAAATTGACTTGGAGGATGATAAATGAGTCTGATTCATTACGACACAAGTATTTTAGGGTGCTGATGTGAGAATGAACGTGAAATTATGCAGCATCTATTTGGGGTGCTGATGACTCTAATCTTGCAGGGAAGGTTGGTGAATGGTGATTGGATTAAAGGAGTGGTTGGCTAGCTGTTATACTCAAACAACAAACTCTGATGAATGTCAGATCAATAATATGCCTTGCTAATGAAGGGCCTTTCATCCCTGTCCAAGGAAAAATCTCGGGTGCATCGGAATGTTAGCCAATGCTGTAGTCAATAAAAAACAATTGATCAGGAAATGAAGGATATGATCAAACTGATGAGAATCTGCCAACAACTTGTTTCATCAAATGAAACTTATTCCAATGGATAAGGAAAAAGGAAAGACAATAGTCGATGGAACTAGAGCTGTTGGATTATCCGTTGATGCAACAGTAGCAAGTAGGAACACCTGTAATTACATTAGTTCCGCACATCACGGAATCAAATCTTCCAATTAGTTGATTTAACTGTTTTTGCATACATGCTTCATGACAGTGGTGTTTTTCACAGTCGTCTGATATTAGAACATCTCCAACAGTGGGTGTTAAAAATCCTACTTAGAATTATTTTTGAGACCCTTACTTAAAAGAATTTGTACATATAGTAAATATAGGACCCCATGACTTGGAAAACCATCTCCAGCAGTATAGAGGTTTGACCCTTAGAAAACCTTGTAAATATAAATGAATGATACTCATTACCACTTAACAGTGTTGAAGGTTGTTGAAATTGAGGAAAAAGCTGAAGTCATATTGGATGAACCGTAAACGAGGTCCATTGATGGAAAAAATAACATTTTATTTCAAATGCCTCTTTTATAATACTGAATTACGAGTGCTATATGCTATGGTTGGTGCCACAAAGATCAAAATTGTGTACGATTTTAGAAGATGGTCAAAAATATAGTGATTGCTTAGTAATTGTGAATTTTCTTATTGAGTCGGCAGGGTGGACTTGAATTTTTCGGTGAATGCTGTGGAATTTTGAGGTGGTAGATAAGATGCAATCCGGTGGAAAATCTATAATAAAATTCTTCATTTCATGAATAAGATCAATTCTACTAACCTTTAAGAATTATTATTTGTAAATTAGAAAAGTACTTGAGATAGAGGTGTATGTTATTGGCAAGTTCCTGTAATCAGCATACAGAAATTAGAAAAGTACTCGAGATTGAGGTGTATGTTAGTAAACTCAAATCCGAGGATGTAAATTTTTGTTGTATTCTAAGCTTTGCTTTGGAGCATTGAGGCTCATTAGTGAGTCTGTTTGAGGTTCATTGTCACCCTCTCTAAAAAACGTTAAATTTGAACAGTGTAACTTGGTATACATTACCAGTAAGAAAAACTTACATTCAAGTCGTAACATGGGCTCAAAAAACAAAAAACAACCACCACCTTCCGATGTGAAAACAATCTGTCACGTGAGTACAATATGCCATAGACACACAACTGCCACCATTAGTTTTACTAATTGTCGGACAGGGGAATTCCACTCATTCATAATTTACAGCTCAAAAATATTTGGAAAATGGGACACTTCAACATTGTTTTGATCGATCAAATAACGGCCCAAAATTTCACATTATTACATATTTTTTTTTTCAATGTAATGGCCTGTAATGTTAGCTTGCATGGTCTACCGAATAGACCATTTTATGCAGCTAGCAACATTAACATGGAATGACCCTTTCAGCCAAGCATGAATGCTACCTGACTTAGAAAACAAGCTAATTACTTAAATTTGGTACAACCAAATT
This sequence comes from Papaver atlanticum, assembly GCA_023531105.1. NCBI lineage: Eukaryota > Viridiplantae > Streptophyta > Magnoliopsida > Ranunculales > Papaveraceae > Papaver > Papaver atlanticum. The sequence continues at coordinate 432,936 of JAJJMB010003208.1, read as the reverse complement.
GATCCGTGCAACGCACGGCACAGTACCAGTCTTTCTTTATAATGAGGGACTCTAAAGTTGCCACATGTCAACTCCACAATTATTCTGCATTTTTGTGAAGCCACGTCAACACCGCCTCTCCTTGTCAGCATAATCCAATTGGCTATTCTAACAATCACTTCAATCCTTTAATTAATGTTGTTGGTTGATTTGTCTTCTGATGGGATACCAAAGGATGGGGTCGATCCATAAATACAACTCAACAGTGAAAATGATATGTCTGATTCCTAAATTCAATCGGATTATTGCACCAATAATTCTTGACCAAGTTGGGACTTGGGATATTTAATTTATGCAGGGAATGTTGTGCACAAATCTCATCCTTATCAAAAATTATTGCACCAATAATTCTTAATCAAGTTGGGACTTGGGATATTTATGCAAGGAATGTTGTGCACGAATCTCATCCTTATCTAAAAAGGTTTTGTGAAAAGAATTAGATTGCAAGTACGACAAAACTTCCATAAATTAATAGTTTTGAGACCGGAAAAAAAATATTATTTTAGTGAAATTATTAATTTATTGAGTTAAAATTTAGTTTATACGAGTCTAATCAGGATCATAGAATTTTATTATTTTAGCAAAGTAATTAATTTATTGAAGTTCTATCGTATTTGGTTTTGAGGGCTCGCCAAATAACAAAATCGAATCATCAAATAGCAATCAATAGAACTCCTTATCCTAATGGCTAGAAAGCCTTCGATCAAATTGTTTTAAAAATTAAATTAACCAAATTAAATAATGTTAGTGATTGAATTAATTAGAAACCACATTTGAGGGATACCTCCATAAATTTGGGGATATTCACGTTAAAATAGAGCTCGATTTTTGACTATATGGGTCCCAATAAATGAAAGTTAAATGGAAATATTGTTGTAGGGCCTATGGCCCAACTAGAAGCATAAGGTTTTTTTTTTACATGTATATAAAGGATACTTTACCTATGTAATAGGGCTAATCAATAGAAATCATTCTCTTCTTTGCCTCTTCCTTTTTCCCCTATTATTTTACTGCAATACGTTATCATGCACGATGCTATGATGCAGAGCTATATTGGATTTGGAAGATTTTTTTTTCTACATTATAATTTACATCAACACGTATGCAATTATCGTCAAGCTAATGTTGAAATTGCTGGAAACAAATCAGTTAAGTTGGATCTACTTTTTTTTTTTTTTTTCTTTCCCTGTTTTTAATTTCAGCATATTCAATGTTAAATCTGGGTGAAAATTAATTTGATATGTTTGTTCAAGATTCCGTTCCATATCCGTGTATCCCATATGCGTGGTGCAAATTAAGTTGATCTGTACAAACTACGATTTGAGTTCTATAATATTATATCATGTCTATGCATCCTATATCAGTAGCGGATTTTTAAATTTTATAATATTATATTATGCGTATGTTTGTGGAATCGATTTGAAGTTTATAATTATATGCATATGTTTGCTTATGGGATCGATTTGAGTATGTTTGTTTATGGAATGGATTTGAAATATTTTATAATAATATACGTGTGCTTGATTGTGCGAGGATTGATTATCGATTGTTGTTTATGGGATGATAGTCTTGGAATCATCTGGGAAAAGAGGAGATGGAAAAGTTTTTCCATCCCAGACGATCCTGTATGGTCCAACCTGGGAAAAGAGTAGGCCTGTCAATATATGTCCGATATCCGGAATCCGTTTCCGATTATTCGAGATCCTATAGGATTTTATCCGTTTTATCGGATATCGGATCGGATATGTTATCGGATATTTCTTCCTTAACATATCGGAATCGGATTAAGCTATATCCGTTTGTTTAATATCCGATATTCGATATAATAGGGACGTACTTGTAATTTTCCCACACCCTTATTAGACTCTACTAGCCGAGGACTCGAGAATATTGAAGAGTGAAGAAAACTCATTTCGTTTTTTTTTCTATTTTTCTTCTCTTCTCAGTTCTCACCGCCTCTGCACTGAATGAATCTTTGCAACAAACCCTAAACTCTACTAGATGATAGCATCAGGAGTTAGTCATCTTCTGCTATACCCTAAACTTGGCTTGAAAGATCGAGGGTGTAATGGATTAAGCTATACCCTAAATTATGCTGGTACCAATCTTTCTCTTCTCTCTTTGTTTGTTTTGGGTTTTTTTGATAGAATTTGATGTTATATAGTGATGAATTTGTATGAGTTTCTATTAAATTAGAACTTTTTAGGATTTTTAAATCAGAAATTGCAAATTAGGGTTTCTGTTGCTGTTTCAAAATTTGGGTTTTTCTTCTCAATCATAGGCTAAACTTGTTGAGTTTACTGGTTATTATTGATTGAATTGAATCATTTAGATGATGGTTGAATTAGGGTTTCTATTGTTGTTGTTGTTTGATGAAATTTACTGGTTACTATTGATTGAATTGAATCATTTAGATGATGATTAAAGTTGGGTTTTCTCTTTATTGGTTAAATTTTAATGAAAACCATAGGTTGTTGAACATTAATCATGTTGATTATTGGATTGATGGAAACCTGTGTATAATCTGTACAATTAGTTCACGTTCCATCTGCTATGTAACCACTATTGTTTCTTATGACTCCAATAAACTCTGCAAAATGTACATTTTCTTATGACTCCAATAAACTCTGCAAAATGGAGATTTGACCATTACTGTTGCTATCCCAGTTAGCTAGTTAATAGTTATGCATGATTAATGTGACCATTACTGTTGCTATCATCAATCGTATCATTTTTACAACTGCAGCTCCATTTGATAGTTATTTATGTCGTTTTACAGAATCCATTGTCTTACTTTTGGTGATTGTTTGCAGGACATTGTTGCCGGAGTAGTAAAGAAGAGGCGTCCTGCTACTAAGAAGCCTTACTCTAGGTAAATGATTGGTGCTACTTTGGTTTGATCCTGTTAATAAGATTGTTATGAACTGGGTTGCCTAAATGTCAAAGTAGGGTCATATATTTTGGCTAATGCTGTTGCTTGGTCAATGTCACACTCACACCACCTCCTAACTTAAGGACTTTGTGACATCATAGTATTAGTGGTTCGTCTATAATTCGTTTTTTACCTCAATACTAAGTACTGTACATATTCTCCAAACTGATATGCACTTTGGTTGATTGTCTTCTTTTTCCTTTTTAAGTAGTTTTTTGTTATGTGCATGCATCTCTATCTCTGAGAAAAGGTTAACTTTCTTCACACTATCACTCACTCATTCAAGCAAGACCCACTAATAATGACTAGGATTCTCTGTCAAGTGTCAAGTCCAGTCTCCGTTTCAGTTTGGAACTCATTTTTCGTCATGACAAACGTCACAAATCAAACAAATTTAGCAGCCTTGTCAAGAAAGCATTCATCCCATTTGGTCAAACAATGGTATATTCAAATAAAAATACAGACCTTTCGATGGCATCGTTTATGGTATGATGAGGAAATTTCTTTGAGAGAGGATCCCGGTGGTGGGACAGTAACATTCATCTCTTCCACTTTGCACTACTAAACAATGAACATGGTACTCTATAAAGCTTAAACTCAGTGCATAGTTTCATCTGTTATTATTCTAAGTTCCTATTATTATTACTTATGTAGTTGTGTATCTTATCTGAATGTTGACTTGTTATAATGCAGATATGGAAATCGAAGAAGAATGAAGACGGGAGAGTCAGAGACTGGAGAGGAGAGTGACAAATACTTATCATACTTAGTGTTTCGAAGTTTCTTACTTTCTTTAGCATTTGCTTGCGTTTCTTTTCATGTATGTGTGAGTAAGAGACTTACTTAGGACATAACTACTTAAAAGTAATGTTTTAAGACTGTTTAAGTGTTTGAATGTGTGTTTGAAGACAATTTGGATGGTATGTATGAGAAATAGAACTTAAATTTCACCTTATAGATTATTATTTTTCAGAACCGGATATTATCGGATAAATATCCGATATCCGATAGCTTAACCTATCGGAATCGATATTTGATTTTGATATCCTATAGGATATTATCAGATATCGAATATCCGGTAGTGCTTAACCTGTCGGATATCGGATTTCTAAATATCCGACGGATATTATCCATTGACAGACCTAGAAAAGAGGGTCTGTTCCAACCCGACCCAGCTTGGCTCATGTTCCGGCTCGGCTCGGCTCACTGTTTCAGCTCGGTTTTGGTCTGTGTGCGGTCAAGGCTATTCCAGTTCTGTCTATGTACGGCGGGAATCAAAGTTTGAGGTAAATGTTGTCTCTTTTGTTCAATTGGTTGTACCGACTCGATTACAACATTTGAAATTTAGAAGTGCTTGAGCACCATTATTGTGTACATGATATTTTCTCCCAAATTTGAATGTTCCGTGGGATGTAATCCACTTGCTCGACTATTAAAGAGTCGGTAGTTTCAAAAGATATGTTGCAAATAAAATCACATGTTATCCAATTTTTGTGGAAGAACTCACAAAAGTGATATGAGTCATAAAATTTCCATTTCTCTACTTCACCCATGATACTAACGAACCAGTATATATTAAAGTATGACAACAAGAGAATTACCTTTAGTAAGCTATTCAACCTAAAGTAAGTGGTTGACATGTGCAGTGAGATTCTCTTGGCTGTTGAGATAAAGAAGTTTCTCAAATTAAGCTAAATATAGCAAAATTGAAAATGGAAAGAATCCCGAAGTAATGAGGTTTAGACGTACCGACTCATATAAAGCATGTGAAAAGGGACACATATATCATGAGACAAAGATGTACTTTTCCCTCCAGCAGTAATGACACCAAAGTACATGTATCGATTGAACATGGGATGAAGCTAAGATGTAATTTTAGCTCTCACCAAAGAGTTGGGAATGAATTTTCTTACTGGTATTGGTACAAGCAATGTAAGCTAAGATGTAATTTTAGCTCTCACCATAGGAAGGTAATACTTTAGACATCAACCTTAATGAAAAAAAGAACTTTTCCTGGCCAATTGATTATTTAATTGAACTAGATCCAATGTTTGCGCACAAGACATAAATTGTCTAAAGCACTTGAGATATATCTGGATGAAAAATATATCATCCCCCCTTAAACGTAACATATATTCAATCTAAAGTACTTGAGTTGAATCTCAATTTTGTTACTAATAAGGCCACACCACACCACTTACTTGATTGGATCATCGAGCGAAGCACTGCTCAAATTTTGTTTCCAAGATGAAAGTTACAAAAGCTCTATATGTACCGAGATCTAATCACCTTGTTAAATTCCAAAGAGAACCATACAAGTGGATATCATATGGAAACTCACAGTGATGAGAATCTAATTGATTGCATCTTTTATATCTCTAATGCATGTGTAAGGAAACATATCTTAGAGAAACTAATGAGTCAATCTAGTTAAATGTAAATCACTATAGCGTTTGGATTATTGAATCCATCTTGACTCCGATGATGAAAAGTTGGGAATTGACTCATACAGACTTTGACATAACCATAAAGGCACTTTGGTTGTGACATGATGTTTCGTTTTGAAAGGACTCATACGTACATCACTGTGTTTGAGTGGACGAAACAACGGGAAAAAGATTGACAGAATGAAAAGTAATGACATATCTCTCAATAAGTGTTTTCTAAAGTACTAGATGCACAACCCCCTCCCCTTCCCATTATGCTTTTAAGTAAGAGAGCATATTACTCATTTTACAAAGTCTCCAGTAAAACAGGATCGAGACCATCCTAAGATGCAAATGGTAAATAATCCATATTACAAAGATAACAAGGTGAAGTTTAGAAAAACATTCATGCAGAATGCGGAACATTAAAGTGACTTATGGCTCTGGTGAATGTTTTGACATTTTGGACTAATTATAGTTCTCAAGAAATTTTCGTTTAAAAACTACTAGCACATATTTTACATGTAAGGGCTCACCACTCATTGTAAATGCTAGCGAGTGTACATCAAAAGGACTTGATGGTTATTGCATGTTTAATATGATCAATGCAGAGCATTCTATACCTCATGCTATCGCATAGGCTATCATCAAAGGTTACAGATGATGTCTAAGGAATAGGTTATGCATACCAACCTACCTTTTATTGCTTTGGGGATATGCAATATTAACGCATCTTTACTTAATTCATTTTAGAACCCAATATTAGTCAACCTTTTATGCATACCAGTTGGTAACTGGATATAAGCCTGACATTCGTGTTCTTACGTATTTTTTGGTTGAACTATATATGTGCCATTACGAGTCCACATCGTACTATGATGGGTCACGAAAACGATTAAGTAATTTTGTTGGATATTTACTCTCAACAATTATCCGCGTTTTAAAACCTTTGGCAGAAGATCTCTTACCGCTAGATTTGCGGGTTATCACTTTAATGAGACAATCTTCCCGTCGTTAGGGGGAGATAAGAAAAAATAATTTCTAAGGGAACGACAGGAATTGTCGTGGTGTGTTCCTACTGTGTCTCATATTGATTCTTGTACTCCACAAATGTAAATGTGAAGTGAAAGAATAATTGATTTTCAGAATGTACGTTGATGTCGCTAAAGTGATGAGATCACACATACCAGCTGGAAACCTACCTGCAAGGTTACAAATCCTCAATAAGGGATATACACCGTAGACTAAGGTGTTGCAACTACACTTAGTGGAAGTGTGGTTGAGGCCGTGGCTCCATAAAGGAAGTTGGAGAGACCACTTGGTTCGATCAATCCTCACCTAGAAATGAATTAGGTGAGTAAGGCACAACTTATTTATATCATCAAAAATCATCTCATAAGATTGTCTCTTAATATGTCCATGAATCAAACTGGAGGACGCTCTGAAGTTTAATGATTCCAGAGAACAATGACATCCCAAGTGGATCATGAGAATGCGCATGAGTCAATGGAAAGATCATGCGAGCATATTGATGATTAATTTCATATACACATGCTTAAGGAAATAGAGCAAGATGAGATCGAACCAAGCTCCTTGTTGCTTAATTTCAACGAAGAGCATATTTGGCCTATACAATCCAGGTAGAACTTAGTTCTTTGACAAATATACAGGTATTTGGTGTGGTGGTGCTAACCAACCAAGTGTAAAGCCTGTTGGACATACATGATTAATTTGTCACAAAGCATAGTGATTAGAAAGCAGTCTTAAAGTATAAAGACTCACCTTGTGGCGCAAGGTTTCTCACGAATCCCTAGAATTGTTCTCTTGTAATGAACTTCATAGTGTTTCGTTGCTTAGTTAGCTTGGTAATTTCAAAAGGACTTGAAATGCAGCATATGTGTGTGGTTGTTCGTATCCCTGAAAGAATCAAGAGATGTAAGATATTTACAAAAGTACTTGATAGCCTTTTGTTACCAAAATCAAGTGACTCTAAACCACGGAGTGCGTTTACAGTTAGATAGAACGCTCACTTATAGATAGAAGCAATAAGGCGGATGTGGTATACCCTTCTAAGTGGCTATTTGATTTGGAGGAGATAGACAAGTAAGTTATTATTCCTTGCGTATTCACAAGAAAGTTCCTGATTGGGAATTGTAGCTATCTATGTCGATAGTACAAACATGATGGGTACTCTTTATGTAATAAGAGACCTTAAAAGCTATTTGAAATCCGAATTTGAGATGAAAAATATGGGGAAAGCTCGACCGAATACTGAGCTTGTGGTATAAAATTCCACCAGTTTGCATATGTCTAAAGTTGTCAGGAAATTTAATAAAGACATGCATCCTGATAGAACTCCCATGATTTGTCGAGGTTCAAATGTAAATAAGTGACCATTTCGTCTAAATGAAGATGACGAAGATGTGTTGGGTATGAAATTCCCATATCTAAGTACAATATACGCATTGTTGTACTTAGTATAGTAATATACTCGATTAAATTTTACATCCTCAGGGAACTTGTTAGCTAGATATAACTCAGTGTCAATGCAACGTCATTGGAATGGTACAGTGAATGTAATCATGTACTTAAAAGTAACCGTTGACATGAGTTTGTTTTATCCCTGCAAAGACATAAAAAGGAATGCTAAAGGAACTGCAATCCAAAGGTTGTTGATATGAAGGAACAATAATCTCTTCTCCAACGAAAGTAATCAAGGGGAGATGTGGTAGACTATTTTCTAAGTCATTACCGATATTCGGTTTCCAAAAGTACATGGCTAAAGGAACTGTCTGGAACAACTCTGAAAGTTATCAAGGGGATATGCCGACATCAGGGGGAGGATCCAAGGTTATGATGTCGACATATTTTACTTCGAAATTGAAGCTATGTTGTACTCTTTTTCCCTTCGATCGAGAATATTTTTTCCCAAAGGGTTTTGTTACTCGACAAGGTTTTTAGCGAGACAACACTAAAAACATCAAGTATGTTGAACGTTGAAGACATAGAGATCGCGTTGATATTACTAAAAATATATGAATCAAAGAAATGAAACGCGATATTCTCTTAAGCAACGTAACTTCCAGAATCAACAACATGGTCTTATAAACATTCAAGTCACCAAAGTAAAGTGTGATAAACTCCCTTTGACTACATTAGACTAATGAAAATTATCTGACATCAGGGGGAGCATCTAATGGTGTGTTGAACTATTTTCCTTCACCGAGGTTGCTTTTTCCCACAGGGTTTTGTTACTCGGCAAGGTTTTAAATGAGACAACAACAAACAACGGGAATATAATTTCCCAGCTCAGGCTATTGTCTTTCCCACGAGGATTTTCTGCCTTAAGAGTTGTGAAGCAACTAGTCAACTTCAACGGAGCAAAGTGATCATCTACAACAGATCACCTTTACTTGCATCTATCACATTGTACTCTTTTCCCTTCGTCAAGGTTTTATCCCACTGAGTTTTCCTTGTCAAGGTTTTAATGAGGCAACATATTTGAGTCCAACTATGGTCTAAGTTTGCTTAATATTGTACTCTTTTTCTTTAGTTCAGGTTTTGTCTCTCTGGGTTTTCCTGGCGAAGTTTTAACGAGGCAATTAACTTAGACTCGTCGATGTTTGAAAGTCGTATTGCATGTGATGAACTACATGTAAAGTACGTGACAACATGTGAAGTACTACATGTGAAGAGTTTTACCAAGGTTTTACCCCACTGGGTTTTTCCTTGTCAAAGTTTTAATGAGGCGATTGATTTCGGCACGAGTCATCAAGAAGAGGACGACATTTGAAAACCTACATTCGAAACACTATACATGAAGCACTACAAACGGCGTTCTATTGGACCACACAAGGGGGAGTGTTGTAGGGCCTACGACCAATGGGTGTGCGGCCCAACTAGAAGCCTAAGGGTTTCTCTTTACATGTATATAAAGGATACTTTACCTATGTAATAGGCTAATCAATAGAAATCATTCTCTTCTCTGCCTCTTCCTTTTTCCCCTATTATTCTACTGCAATAAATACATCATTCAATCTCTTCTCTTAAAATCAAGACAAAAATTGAAAATTAAAAATCCTTACAATTACGTCTGATAGTTGGCATTGAATGCATGCTGAATAGAATGACGATTGTATTAGTCCCCATTGTTTTAATGATAAATATAATACCAATTATAAGAATCGGTATTGCATTTATCATGAAGACAATACCGATAAAAGTACCAATAGTCGATTAAACTTTTTTCAATACCGACTACACATTTCTACAATCGGCATACTTGGCTCACACTCTATCAATGCCGACTGTGTGCAAGTTTTGGGGTTTGATTATAATGTTGCGATCGATATTGTCGATTTTTTTTTACCATGCCGATTTTGACCATGCCGACTGTTACCTGATAAATTGTGGAATACCTACTATCGGCATTGCGAAATGATACTTATTATACCGATTCTTAGGAGTCGACATTGCAGTCATCATTTAGCTATGCCAACTATGGGCCTAGGTTTTCATTTTCCTTCTGAATAAAACAAAAGAAAACTAAAATTTAACTTATATCTTATTCAGAATAGTTGTATCATTTTCCTTGTGGCTCTTCACTTGTATCATTAGTTTCTTGATTAGTAGGATGAAATTTTGATTCTCTGCAAGATGTTGCAATTGAGAATCATTACAAACAGAAAACAAATTAAATCACCATCTCAAGTTTAATCTTAACAAACTACTCTACTAACTAACTAATCTTAATTAACACTAATTAATTAAAGATAATTTGGAAATTACCAAAATCATCTGGATAAGGGATTTACAATTAAGCTTTTAAAAATTAAAATTCAAAATATTTAGATTTTCTCTTTTTGAAAATTTAGCTTACCCGTAAATACAACATGTGGTTGGGACTTCATATTTTTCCAACAGTAGACAAAGTTAGAGTAACTTACGGCTGGGAAAATTTAAAAAAATAACCACTTACAGTTGGGAAATTTTTGAATTTTTTTTTAACATACGGTTGGGATATCATATCCTACCGTTGAGAAATATTGGTCTCCCAACCGCATTCAGTTTTGAAACTAATTTTTGTATCCCTAATTTAATCAAATCTAACCTATGCATGCAATTAAAAAAAATGGGTTTTTTGATGCTTACCCAATTGCAGTCATTATTGGCAGAGATACTCGTTACTGAAGAAGAAAAATGGAAGATGATGCGATGGAGGAGGAGAAAAGAGGAAGAAGAGGAAGAGGCCTCACCTTGGTTAGATAATTAGGTTAGTTGAAAGGGTATTTTTGTATTCTTGTTATAGGCCAAGTCTCTCACATCAACATTTAGGACATTTGAATCTATATGAGCCCTCAGAATAAATTTTTTGGAGCCCCTATAATAGGATTCAAAAGTTAACGTTTTCTCACAATAGATACAAATCCATTCTTATTACATCCACAATTAGGCGGAGGCTATGTAAAGAATGGGTGTGCGATTCCACACCTTTATATTCCAAAATTCTCTATTTCCCCCGTCAAAGTTATATAGGCGGAGCAGGTAGAAAATTTATGAATCTTTTTTTTACTATTTTATCCATTGCTGAAAATTGAATTATATTAGCGTACTAGGTCTCAACCCGTGCAGTAACTGCACGGGAAAGGATATGTGTTTCAAATGTATCCATCGATTAATACATGTCGTAATTGTCTGAGAAGAATCGAACCGATCGATCAAGGTCTAAATGTTTTGAGGAGTTGGTTAATAAACATGTCCTTATCCTCGAATCTTCTAATATTGTGTATGTAAGTCATAAAACCCTTTGGGACAAACATAGTTAATCGTTAGACCAAATCCTATGGGCAGTAAAACATTACTTCGTTCACTACTTCAAAAAAATATCATCAAAGGTCATTCACCAAACTTGTAACAAAACTAAAAACACCTAAAATTACTTTAAAATCAATTAGATTAATTTTGCAAAATCTGTTAGCATTAGAATTTAATTTTTCTCTTTGATAGAAATTGATGGGTTCCCAATTTATATAGATTTGCGTTTATTCATTTTCCTTAAATTTATAATAATATTTAATTCTTGATCCATTTATTTTCTTGTCTCTCTACCTATTATCATGAACTATTTCTCAAGCATGCATAATTACACGAAGTTGGGGAGAAATGACAAAAACAGAAATCATGACAAAAAAGGGAATAAAGAGAGATGTGAGAAACTGAATCGATTACAATTAATTCACGCGTATCCTTGTATAATCCCATGAAGTAGGGGAGAAATAATGACAGAAACAGAAACCATGACAAAAAAAGGGGAATAAAGATAGATTTTAGAAACTGACCCGATTACAATTAATTCGCGCGCGTAGCCTTGTGTTTGGTCAATTTTTTTTATAGGTTTCCTTTTTCTTCCTGCCCCCTACCCGGAAAATCTTAAAATACAACATCGTCTTTTTTAGAAAAATCTAGCCTTTAAAAATTGTTTTAATTTTAAAAAATAATAAAAAAAGTAATTTGAAAATTAAAATCAAATTAAAACAGAACAAAGAAAAATTAACCAAGGGTGACTAAATAATTTACCTATCTTAGGACACATTTTCTCATCCTACTACCACTACTTCTTCCACCACCACATTATGGTCACCACTCCACCAGACTCACCAATACCCACCACCATTATCCCCACCGCCGATCCACCACCACCACCACCCACTATCACAACCACCATTAGTGCTTAATTTACCTATCTTAGGATCCCTTTTCTCACGCTAGTACCACTACTTCTTCCACCACCACATTATCGTCACCACTGCACCAGTCTCACCAATACCCACCACCATTATTCCCACCACTGCCTACCATCACAACCACCATTAATGCTTACTGATATGGTTAATATCAAATAAATTTATTATGTATCAACAAAAATATATTCATTTGATTACTTAAAGAAACATTTATTATGAAATATCAATTGAACATTTATTATTAAATTTTAATTAAACGTGATCATTTATAGCGGTAGATTTATGTTCAGCAAGTATAAATTTGATCGTTTTTTTTTATCTAGCCTAACTTGTCCAAACTTTGTTTCGTATTCTGGAAATGTAATTAATTTTATTTTAATACTAAAAACCGTGATTTATTCGATCGGGTAATATAAATAGCTGGGATCCCATTTGGGTGATCCAGCGTTCATGAACATATTATCTTATATGATTTAGTATCCTCCTTAAAATATTTGTGTTTTTTCCTTACCAGTTGTGCTAAAAACAGCCAACTACATCTATCACAATAAAATGTTGTCCATTTTGTAAAGACACAAAACTATTATCGTCCATTACTATTCACTAACATCCACCACCGTACGTAAAAACCAGCCACGCCCATTATTTTTTCCACCATCAGTAATGTTACCACCTCCACTACTCACAAATACCAGCCACTGTTTCCACCACCCACTGCTTCTTTCACTACCACCATTAAAAATTATTGATATAATTTTTAACCGGGGTCACTGTAGTACAGTGGTAAAGTCATTTGGTGATGCTACCAGTTACCCGAGTTCGAAATTCGCCAGCACCAAATTGTTTTCCGATCAATATATATATTTCTAATAAACTTATTTATTAATAAAAATATGTATTTATTAGATTCATTAAATGAACATTTATCATGAAAAATTAATTAATCATTTATCATGAATAATTAATAGGACACTAATTAATACAGTACGGCCGTTGATTTATCACTCCTAGAAAAATCTCGGCCGCTCTTTATCTAACCTAACTTAGCAAAGCTTTGTTTTGTATTCTAGACTAGGTCTCAACCCGTGCCGTAACGGCACGAGCAACGATATGTGTTTCAAATGTATCCATCGATTCATACATGTCGTAATTGTCTGAGAAGAATCGAACCGATCGATCCAGGTCTAAATGTTTTGAGGAGTTGGTTAATAAACATGTCCTTATCCTCGAATCTTTTAATATTGTGTATGTGAGTCATACAACCCTTTGGGACAAACATAGTTAATCGTTAGATCAAATCCTATGGGCAGTAGAACATTATTTCGTTCACTACTTCAAAAAATATCATCAAAGGTCATTCACCAAACTTGTAACAAAACTAAAAACATCTAAAATTACTTTAAAATCAAATAGATTAATCTTGCAAAATCTGTTAGCATTAGAATTTAATTTTTCTCTTTGATATAAATTGCTGGGTTCCCAATTTACATAGATTTGTGTTTATTCATTTTCCTAAAATTTATAATAATATTTAATTTTTGATCCATTTATTTTCTTGTATCTTTACCTATTATCATGAACTATTTCTCAAGCATGCATAATTACACAAAGTTGGGGAGAAATGACAAAAACAGAAATCATGAAGAAAAAAAAGGGAATAAAGAGAGATGTGAGAAACTGAATCGATTACAATTAATTCACGCGTAGCCTTGCATAATCCCATGAAGTATGGGAAAATTAACGACAGAAACAGAAACCATGACAAAAAAGGGGAATAAAGAGAGATGTGAAAAACTGAACCGTTTACAATTAATTCGCGTGTAGCCTTGTGTTTGGTCAGTTTTTTTTATAGGTTTCATTTTTCTTCCTGCCCCCTACCCGACAAATCTTAAAATTACAACATATTCTTTTTTGGAAAAATATGGCCTTTAAAAATTGTTTTAATTTTAAAAAATAATAAAAAATGTAATCTGAAAACTAAAATCAAATTAAAACAAAACAAAGAAAAATTAACCAAGGGTGACTAAATAATTTACCAATCTTATGACACCTTTTCTCACCATAGTACCACTACTTCTTCCACCACCACATTATCGTCACCACTCCACCATTCTCACCAATACCCACCACCATTATCC
>JAJJMB010003208.1:407320-418648 GCA_023531105.1 Papaver atlanticum | reverse complement strand
CACCACCACCCACCATCACAACCACCATTAGTGCTTAATTTACCTATACCCCTCTTCTCACCCTACTACCACTAATTCTTCCACCACCACGTTATCGTCACCACTCCACTAGTCTCACCAATACCCACCACCATTATCCCCACCACTGCCTACCATCACAACCATCATTAACGCTTACTGATATGGTTAATATCAAATAAATTTATTATCTATCAACAAAAATATATTCATTTGATTAATTAAAGAAACATTTATTATGAAATATCAATCGAACATTTATTATTAAATTTTAATTAAACGTGATCATTTATATAGGTAGATTTATGTTCAGCAAGTATAAATTTGATCGTTCTTTATCTAGCCTAACTTGTCCAAACTTTGTTTTGTGTTCTGGAAATGTAATTAAATTTATTTTAATACTAAAAACCGTGATTTATTCGATCGGGTAATATAAATAGCTGAGATCCCATTTGGGTGATCCAGCGGTCATGATCATATTGTCTTATATGATTTAGTATCCTCCTCAAAATATTTGTGTTTTGTCCTTACCAGTTGTGCTAAAAATAACCAACTACATCTATCACAATAAAATGTTGCCCATTTTGTAAAGAAACAAAACTATTATCGTCCACTACTATTCATTAACATCCACCACCGTACGTAAAAACCAGCCACGCCCATTATTTTTTCCACCACCAGTAATGTTACCACCTCCACTACTCACAAATACCCGCCACTGTTTCCACCACCCACTGCTTCTTTCACTACCACCATTAAAAATTATTGATGTAATTTTTAACCGGGGTCACTGTAGTACAGTGGTAAAGTCATTGGGTGATGATACCAGTTACCCGAGTTCGAAACTCGCCAGCACCAAATTGTTTACCGATCAATATATATATATAGTTTTTAATAAACTTATTTATTAAAAAAATATGTATTTATTAGATTCATTAAATGAACATTTATCATGAAAAATTAATTAATTCATCATGAGCAATTAATATGACACTAATTAATAAAGTATTTATAATGGTTAGTTTAGAAAACCACGGCCATAGATTTATCCCTCCTACACAAATCTCGTCCGCTCTATATCTAGCCTAACTTAGCCAAGCTTTGTTTTGTATTCCAGATATTACTATCATATATAAGGGCATTTGAGAAAAGAACCAACCGTCTAGTAATCAGAACTTGGCTTGGATGGACAACCAGGAACTAATATTCCGCCTACCTAACATGGATATTGGGTTTGGGAATACCAAGAACCAAGTTAGTATCAGTTTTGCAAGCCCAAGTTAATAACCGAATAAATTTTTACAACCAACAAAATGAACGATGTTTTGGGGTAGTCCCCAAAACAGTGGGGGACTACTTTGTTATTCAAATGTCCACCCTAAATTTGAAGGGGTGTCCTAAAAGATTAGGGAAGACTAATCTGCCCTTATCCTAATTTAGGTTATAACTAATCCTAATAACCCACTAATTTAACCACTACCCACTAATCTAACCCCTAAATTAAAACCTAAAATCAGTTACAAAACCCATATTTTTTCTTTTATTCTTCTTCTTCATCGTACTCTTCTTCTTCTTCTTCTTCTCCTCTTCTTCTTCTTCTTCTCCTCTTCTCCGTATACATCGTCGATTAGAAAAAATTCATCGTCGATTAATCAATTTTAAAAAACAATGCGTTCTAAGCAGACACCAAGATTTCCCGGATTGAGTCCGGGTCTGGCTAGAATAGCGAATCTCCCAAATCAATTTGAAGTTGATAAACAACTTCAAGCAAAGTTGGGATACGAATTGAAGCATCCAACATCAACCAAGGAGTCTGATTCTATCAAAATGAAAATCCACAGGTAATTTCCTTCATACCCATTCCTTTGAATCGTTTTTTGTTGAAAAAATCATCACAAACCACTGAAAATGAAAGTTACAGTAGAGATTTCGGCTAGGAGAAAATTTTAAAACCCTAGAATTTGGTAACCGAACTTTCAATATGAAGAACAGTTCGGCGAATTAGTAATTTTAAGGTAACCGAACTATGAAGTTCAGTAAGCTCGCAAAAAAAAAACGTAACCAAACTCCTTCTTTATATGAAAAATTTGAGTTCGATTACCTCAATAAATTTATATAGGTAACCGAACTTTCAATATGAAGAACAGTTCGGCCAATTAGTAATTTTAAGGTAACCAAACTATGAAGTTCGGTAAGCTCGCAAAAAAAAAACCCGTAACCGAACTCCTTCTTTTATGAAAAATATGAGTTCGGTTACCTCGATAAATTTATATAGGTAACCGAACTTTGATAAAATATAGTTCGGTTACCTCGCACTTTCTATGTGGTAACCGAACTTTGATCTGTCACATACAAACTTGTAGTTCGGTTACCTCGCAACTTATACCAGATAACCGAACTTTAGTCTGTTAACATTTTGTGTTTGATGTAATCCCATGTTCAATTTTATTTGATAAGACAATATTCTGTTTAGGTAATAATGTGGTTTTCATTCATTAGGAACAAAGGGAAAAAATCTAATCCCCACGTAGCCGAAGATTTGAGAACTCCAACACCTCGCGGTAGGATACATCTGGATTTCCGAAACCGTGGTACTAAAAATGCAAAATATGGAGGGGGATCATTACAGGAAGTCAATCAAGAGGTGATGGAGAATACAATTGATAATGTTATTGAAGAAGAGAATGATGATGAAGAAGAACAAGGAAATGAAGACCAAGGAAATGAAGAGGTTGAACAACAAATAGAACACGTTGAAAATGTAGAGGAAGAAGAACAAGGACAGGGTGATAGACGCATTGTTGTGTCTAATATGTCTCAATTGTATATATTGTTAGTGTTCGATTTTGTATTTATTTTGTTATTTTATGTCTTTGTAGGTATTTTTAGAGAAATAAGCTCTTGCGGTGAAATTGGCTCGAAAAGTGGTGTTTTACACCCCAGGATAGAGTACTAAAGGCACCCCAGAAATGCACCGGAAGCACCCCAGAAATGTGTCGGAGGAACCCCGGAAAAATTACTATCTACGCCCGAAAAATTACTATTTGCACCCCATAAGACAAGTGCTAAAGGGACACCCGTGCAGGATTAGGGGGAGGACATGTTCTTCTCAAATTCAAAAAATGAATTTTGGCGGGAAAATATTTTCATTAACAGCAGAATTTCAATCGGATATTTGGACGTGATTTAGTGAGATTCAATCCCTGAAACTTAGTGTGTAGACGTGATATGACTATAGAAAGCTAGTATGGGTGATTTTATCGATCAAATTTGGCTGGATAACTTGGTTTAATCCAAACAGGGAGTTGGAGGAAAAACATGAGCTTGCATGAGTTGTGAGAAATTTAAACGTGTACTGCACGTGCTTGGAAGATTTAATCGATATTATAGAGCGTGAAGAAGGTATAGAAGGAAATAAATACAGCTGCAGATGCGTGAAAATCAAAATCAATGAAAAAAATGGAAAAAAATATACCCGAGTAAAAGAAGATTATTTGTAGTTAATGGAGGAGATTCAATGTCGAAATTATGTATAAATAGGTTCCTAGGATCACATAGAAGGGGTGTAGAGAGTTTGGGGTCGATAGGAGAGCTCAGGAGGCGTGAATCAAGAGTTTTCAGAACTCTGTTGTTGCTGCTGCTGCTGCTCGTGAAGAACAGGGAAACAGCGACGGTTTCTTCAACTGGTTGTAACAGTTTCTTCAACTGGTTTGCAACATTTATCTCCGTTGTAACAGTTTCTTCAACTGGTTTGCAACATTTATCTTCATTGTAACAGTTTCTTCATCCTCTTCTGCAACATTTATTTTCATATTTGTAACGATTATCTTCATCATAACAGTTGAGAGTTGAAACAGTTGGTCTGTAACACACCTTTGCTGTTGCAGATTTCCTGTTTCATTATTTTCTCTTCTTGTAAACACTTTTTGAGCCATGAATACATATTTTGAGTGTGTTTTCGACATGATGAGTTAAACCCCAACACTAGGACGACGGAGGAGGCCGAACTTCATACATGGGTAAATTTATTTTTATTCTTTTTATGACTTTTGCATTAAAATTAATTGAAATATGATTTGATTAAATTGGTTGTCATTTGATTAGATGGGTCATGCTTAGCTTAGGTGATTTGATGTCCCATGCTTAACATTTACAATCAATGTTTTGAGAATCTACCTTGGCAAAAATAGAGTCCATGTTTATATTTCTTGAGCTAAAATCGTTGAGAATAAATAAGTGAACCTTATGTTATAAAGATTGGCTAAATCCTTAGTCCCAGTACCTCTTGCACCAATTGTAATATTATTGTATATTTTTATTAATTTTAAAAAAACTCGAATCTTCACAAATCTGAACGAACCTATTCTTACCATTATCTAAAATTTCATCACAGGGCGAAGAAGGAGAAGGACAAGAGGAAGAGAAGGATGATGAAGAAGAGGGAGAGGAAGAAGAGGAAGGAGAGGATGAAGAGGAGGAAGAGGATGAAGTGGAGGAAGAGGAAGAAGAGCAAGAAATAGTTCATGTTAAAGAGAAAAAGAAGCGGAAGCCGCCTTGTGATAGATACTCACACATTCCCCCTGATAATTTGTGTTTGCCACCAGTGAACCCAACTTATAGTACTCCAAATGATGGAGGGGCCACATTGTTTGGCTACAAACACTCATGGGCTGCGAAGATCTATGCGACAAAGGTATTCTTTAAGTTCATTCTTACCTAACAAAATGTTTTTTTTTGGGACATGTTTCGTCAAGTATTAATAGTGTTATGTTTTTTTCGTAGGATCATAATGATGCAGTTCGTCTTATTCGTCGTCAAAAGGCGTCCAAATGGGATCTTTCTTTGGAGTGTGACGATTTTCAAGCAAAGGTGAAACAGTGTGTGTTATGGAGAGCTATAGAGTATGCACATGTGGATTTTGACGTTGTTGCCGTATCCGCATTTCTCGAGAGGTATTATCCCGAGACATATACAATGCATCTTCCATTTGGCGAGATGGGAATTACTCCCGATGATTGCTCGAGAATAACTGGCTTACCAGTGGAAGGTAAATGTCTTCGAGAATGCTACAACCCCTCGATGCATTATGAATCTCTTGAAGAATTGGCTCTAAAATGTCAAGGATGGGATGCAAGAAAGGCTCAATGTGAGTTTAGACGTTCTGTGAAGTCCCCTAAACGGGGCGATGAGTATAATCCAAGAGAGGTAAATGGAGCGTTCAAGAAGAAGGTGAAGAAATTCAAGTTGGTAAAGTTGAAGGAAGCATTTGGAGGGACAAGAAAGAAGGTGGAGAAAGGAAAGTTGGTGATGGACCAGGAGACCCTTAGGCACCATGTCACCGCTTATTGGTTATATCAGCTAGGAACCGTCATTTTCCCCGACACTTCTGGAAATAGGGTGGATGCACATTATCTACAGCTTTTGGAGAATCTCGATGAGATTAACCAATACTCTTGGGCCACTGGGGTGCTTTCTTTTGTTCTAGGAGAGATGAGCAAAGGGTCGAGGATTAAGACAACTCAAATTGGAGGTTACTTAACTCTTATTCAGGTGAGCTTTTACATTGTTAGTTAGCAAATTATTCGCATAAATTTTCTGCTCCAAAATCAATTATCATGTATGTGGTTAATATTTTCATATTTTCGCATAGGTTTGGATTTATGACCACTTCCCTTCATTGGGATTGGCTAGGGAAAAGACACCTTATCCCTATGACGAACCTACAGCAGGAAAATGGTTGTTTTTGGACGCACAAAAGAAGTCTAAAGAAGAGCAGTTGACTTCGTTGAGAGAGAAATTGGAAAAACTTTCGGTGAACGATGTGGTATTTCACCCATACGCCGTACCCGATGATGTCCCTGTAGATGAAGAAGATATGAATGGTTTCTCTACCGTCTCGGCATACTATGGACCAATTTGGTATCCTAATGGGTACGCAATATATAATCCAAGGAGAATACTAAGACAACTTTGTTGTGTCCAAATGTATCCCGACGTGGTGAATGAAAATTTCAATTTGGTGGTTCAAGGAACAAAGAACACCGAGAAATATTTTGTTCAAAAACATGAACCAACTCCTACGGTAGGACATTGGAATGCACTTAGTAACTACTACTTACCTTTAGGTGATTGTGTACCTTGTGATGGAGATGTAAATGCATGTGATGAAGATTATATGGAGTTTTATCAGGAAATTAGTCATCGTTTTGTGATAAATAGAGAAGAACAAGCTAAGAATGATAAGGCGAAGGCGAAGGCAAAGGAGAGGGATGGTAAGAGAGATCAGAAGGAGATGCCTATTTGTGGAGAAGAAGCAAAAATGTTATGGGATAATGTGGTAAGAAAATGTCTTCTCTTATACTTCCTTGTTGTTTGAAAGTATTGCAAATATATTTACTTATGCTTAAAATTGGAATCAGGTGAAGAAGGGTACGAAATTGTTGAAGAAATAGATGGCTAAAATCCGTAGTGGAGAGCCGATGTCGACTAAGGAACAAACCTACCTATACGGCGAGTGGGATGGTCTTATAACTAATAGAATGATGGAGCCAAGTAGGTCTAAGCAATTGAAGAGGGGTCGACAACAAGGGGAATGTTCAAGTCGCGCCATGGATGAAACCGGATGAGTAGATGAAACCCCAAGTTATGAGGAAGTTCCACCTAAAACTCGTGGTAAAAAAGGAAGTGGTAAAAGGGTGCGTCGCGGTGGTCATTAGTGATTTCGTATGGTTTTAGTGTTAAAAAACATCTTAGTTTTGGATTTCGTATGGTTTAATTTAGTATGTTTGTGTATGTATAACAACTTTTATATTTGTTTTACAACCTTGTTTGCGTTTTTAATTATAATTGGGTTTGTGTTTTTAATTTTATATGAATGAAATTTTGAATACAGGTTGTTTTTCGGCCACCTGAAATTTTTACATAGCTAACCGAACTAAAAGTTCGGTTACCTGTGACAAATATATGGTCACCGAACTATTTTTTCGGCGAACAGCTATATCATACCAGGTTGCCGAACACAGAGTTCGGTTACATGCTACATTTTCAAGGTTGCCGAACTCTACTCTGAAGACTCAAATAAAACACCTAAATCCTACCAGTTTGTGACTTACACTTCAGGTTAAAAGTTTGGTTACCTCAATTTGAACAGAGCTAGCCGAACTTAAAATTCGGTAAAGTGTGACACATTAATGGTCACCGAACTTTTTTTTTGGCGAACAGCTAAATCCTACCAGGTTGCCGAAGATAGAGTTCGGTTACCTCGTAACATTTTGACTATTAGCCGAACTCTACTCTGAAGACTCAAATAAAACACCTATATCTGACACAAAACAGGTGTTCGGCAACCTGAAATATTTGCGCAGGTTGCCGAACCTAAGTTCGGCAACCTGGATAATCATATGTGTTTACCGAATTATTATCTGTCAACTCAATAAAATACTAAAATTAACTCGATAATGAATACCACACTTCAAAAAACATAGTATTAGATTGAAAAGCATACTTAGTTCCATTACATGTGTCATTTAATCATCCTCAAGGGAAATTTGACCTTCATGTACAATTTCGTCCGATTTCTCCAAAGCTTTCCACATCTCCATGTTATGCTCATACATAATACACCAACCCAACATTATATCGGAGTTAAATGCAGGCCAATAAGAGTTTCCGGATATTGGAGGCAGTGGACAATCGGGTTTTAAACGAAGGCCTATAAAGTGGTTGTTGTTAGTCAATGCCATCACACATCTCCTTCGTTTGAGTTGCTCGACACATACGGTTGTTTTCGGGGTGAAGGTGAAACTAGCATACTTTGAGAAATAATGAACCACACAATTAAATGCCCCGGCGATTAAGTGTCCACATATCGGTATGCTCATCCAATAATACGGTGTGATCGGATGGCCCCCATGAAGACGACGTTGATACTTAACAAATTTCTCATTGAGACTACCCACCCCATCGCACAACATTTTCTTGTAAAATGCCGGATTCTCCTTTAGTTTGGACAACAACCTGTGCCTTATATGAGTGATTGCACACCCATTATTTAGCTTGGCACCTTCGATGAAAGGCCCAAGTTGTTGATTGACAACATGAAAACCACAATTACCATCCGGAGGAACGTCGTCGGTGGATATAACGTATTCTCTAATGTATAGAGGTAGGTAATTCAAATAGTCTTTATTTGGAGCCTCAAGCTTCACGTATAGGGAAGATGGTTGGATATGGCAAATTGGAGACTTAAGCTTCACATCGCCGGAACATGGTTGCCTTGGTTGTGATGGACACATCGTACCTTTTTTCTTCAAATCTCGCTCACTTGTTTCGCCTTTCTCCTCAATACTCCTACCCCGTTTCTAGGTTTTCTCCAAGTACATTGCCGCGGTATACTCATGGGCCGAAGGATCTCTAGTAAATGGGGTTTGCTCACTTTTCTTCTTACGTAACACCTTTGCATATTCTCTTAGTTGTTTTTTAGTTTCTTTTTTGCTTGGCCTACCTTTGCGTTTTCCTTTTGACGGTTCATAAACATTCTCCGAAGTTTGTGGATATATGATTTTCCTCATGTCATCCCAAAATATTTGTTTTTGGAGATTGTTCATGCCACGATACATCTCTAGTACGGTTCTACCCATTTCGTTATCACCAAAATCCTCTCCGGCTTCTTCTCCCTTTTGAGGAGAGATGAAACTTAGATGCTTCCAATATGGATCAATGTCGCTTAAAGGGATTACGCCATGCTCGTAGTTGATTATCATATGGCGACAAGGGAGTCCCATAGACTTCTTCATGTTACATACACACACCTCATCCCTCTTGGTTTCCCACTTATCAATCAACTCGACTTCTATAATCAACAACTTCATACATTAGCGAGATACGTTGTAATGGATTCCCTTGAACAATGGGTGGTCGGCATATTTTCCGGTCGTTTTGAATATACGTCTTTTTTGGAACTTCTCTTTAATTCTATCAATGTCGCGCTTGAAGTAATTCTCCATAGCATTCCACACGGTTACGAAATTATCAACACTTCCAAAGAGATTCTTCTTCAACCGATGGTGAGCCGACTCTACTAAACTTGTCGCTTGATTTCCCAAGTGTTTATATTGGTTGATATAGGCATTAACAAACCTCTCTTTGTGTGGTTCCAACCATTGGCGAAGAACATACGATACAACGCCGGGATAATCGGGAGTATCCCAATGGGCGATAAACCCCGCAAGATTTAGATGATACTCTTCCTCGGTAAGAGACCAACACAATGATTCCCATTCACCGTTGAAAGCAACCCATTTAGCGTAATTCAGATCGTATTGTTTTTCAACTTCCTCTTTTGCATCCGCTCTTTCATGTTCCGGTAGCATCTTAATCTCTTCATATCCTTTTTTCTTGGGTGGACAAATTGTTGGCTTGCACCTATTTATCAAATTACACCATATATGGAACATACAAAGCATATTGTGTGCTAATGGAAACACTACCTCTATTGCATTCATCAATGCGACTTCATTGTCGGTGACTATAACCCCCGGAATATCATCACCTCGGAAGATTTCCTTAACTTGTTGTAGTGCCCAATGTAACTAGGTTCTTTCACGTCCCTTAAGAAACAAAATGCCACGGTAAACGGTGACTGCATCGAAGTACGCCCAACAATATTCAACAATGGCATCTCGTACTTGTTCGTCTTATAAGTACAATCCATTATGAGAACTTCATGAAAGCATTGAGCCAATTACACACTCGTTGGATGCGCAATGAAGAGTTGTGTTATCTCTCCGTCCGAATCCACATCCTTTTGAACCGCGTAGTCTTTCTCTTTGGCCAAAAAAAAAACAATTGTTGCATCACTTGTCTATCTCTCCATTCCTTCTTTCTAATTGTCACAATTTCATTACAAACAGTAGACAAAGATGAGTGGTTATCCTTGTTATCCTCCTTTAGTATTTGGAGCATTTGAATCGGTGAAAGACCCATTTTCCTCATTTTAGCTACCTTGTCCATTTCTTCAGGAGTTAGCTTGGCCGCCATGAAATGTCCTTCAAGATGCTCCGGACGAGGGTGGTTATGACAACCTTCCATAACCTTGTAGATAACCCATCCACCCAATTCTTTGTTGTAATTAAATGCAAGATTGAATGGGCATTTAATCTTATTTGAGAAAGTTTTGTTCTTCCTATTTGTCTTTCCTTTATAAACATAACCCTTCCTCTTGTGGCTTTTATCGGGATCACCGCTTCTCTCACAAACCATTTCAAAGCGAGTTTTGCTTTCTCCCCCATTCAATACTAATACGCACATGTCTTTTAGTGCATGTTGTCTAGCCCAACTCTTTGCCTCTAAAGGACTTTTGAATACCAAGTCATTCATGTAGTGATGGGACGTGTCATCGTACAAAATATCAACAGGGGTAAGTTGATTTTCCATTGGTTCTATTGGATCATATGCAACCTACGAGTAATAGCACAACGTCAATACCAACTAAAAATAAGAAATACTTAAATTTTCGGCAATGTAAAAAATAAAAACAATCCTGCCGAACAATAAGTTCGGTTATGAAAAAAAAATTACGATCTTGCCGAACTTGTTATTTGGAATTTTCTATGGTATATTACTACTATCGACTAAACCGAACTTAAAAGTTCGGTTACCTATTCAATGAACGTGATTTGCGAGCTTGCCGAACATAAACTTCGGTAACAAAAGGACTAAACTTGACTCAACCGAACTATTAACTGTATACTCTATAAAATTAGTTCGGCAACGTTTTCTGGAAAAAGATAACCGAACTCTCAAAAACCTCCATTAAAACAGAGTTCGGTTACCTGCGTATGCTGAAACGAGTAACCGAACTGCACATACAGGAGAGTTCGGCTACCTGTTCTGCAGGATTGCTAACCGAATTACTTTGACCTAGCCGAAATTTCTTCTTGAAATTTTCGATTTGGCCAATTTTTTGCACAATTCAAGCTACATTAACTAAATTTGAGACATACCTGAGTACCCATAACTTCATCTTCTGGTTGTGGCTGATAAAATTCATCATTTGGGTCGTTAGGTTGAGTTTGGGGTAAATAGCTTTCATCATCTAACAAATAACTCATATCCGGATCATTAGAAATATTGACAAATATATTTTGAGATGAAGGAGGTTCTGATTCTGAGGAGGAGGTATCATCACATGAATCACTCATATCATATTTACTAAACTCAAAATAACATTTTGAGTGTTCTTCCCTCTTTTTCTTCATATTTTCTTCTTCTTCTTCTTCTTCTTCTTCTTCTTCTTCTTCTTCTTCTTCT
>JAJJMB010003208.1:379931-407310 GCA_023531105.1 Papaver atlanticum | reverse complement strand
CTTCTTCTTCTTCTTCTTCTTCTTCTTCTTCTTCTTCTTCTTCTTCTCATTCTTCTTCTCATTCTAACAAAACTATCCTATTAATAACTAACTAATCACTAATTAATCATTACACTAACACTAACTAATCTAACTAATTTAATTACCAAGGGTAAATTTGGTATTTAAAAAAATAAATAGATAAGGGGTGACCCAAAATTACTTCAAATATCCACCCCCAAATTGGAAGAGTAGTCCCCCACTGTTTTGGGGTAGTCCCCAAAACATCGTTCATCCCTAACTAACACTTCTTGTTCTTGGATCAGGAAAAAAATAGCAAGCCCAGGTGAACTAAATTACGATTGTCTGACAACCGGACCTTGATTCTTTAAACACTTCGACGATACATGGAAGCAGCAATAGATAAAAGCTAAATCATGCTATTCCGTCACAGAGAATAACCTCCTCTGAGTGAAGGATCTTGGGCAACATCTACACTAACCTGGGCATACAGGAAATTTGGATTTATGTGGACTATAAGTGAATCTGCTGGCCAACAAAAGGCAGACAGGATTAAACTGCCGACGTACACCAAGTATGGAAAGGGTAGAGAACGGTATTATGTACATCAGCTAAGGTGCGGGTGAATCCGCGGATTTCAAAGTCCAACCGTAACCAAACCGCTAAAAGTGCGGATTTGAGAATCTCACCCGTGTCCAGCTCATAGATCTTACGGATTGGGTTTCACCCGCAATTTTACGGACGGATATGGGTGAAATCCGCGGTTCCGGACTTTTTGCTCACCCGTATGGCTCACAAGAGTCAAGGCCACAGCCCAAATGATGTGCTCTGGTTTAGTTTAGGATAAGGATATTCTGCCAGTATGCCACCACTAAAATCAGTGTGATATATTAGTTGCTTCAAACTAGAAAACTGGTTTTTCTCCATCGGTGAAGTTTTCAATTCCTACTTTTGAATAATTACCTGTAATCTCTTTTGAACAATCTTTTTAAAGGAAATACATCTTGAGTGAATAAATTTATTTTAAAATTGTAAGAGATGAATCAACATATTACTACAGTTAGCTTTACAAATATACCTTCACTACCCAAGCTATCAAGTCCAAAAACTCTAACCATGGTATTTAACAGTAGCTTCAAGAAATTGAAGTTTGCTTCATACTCTGTTTTCAGTGGTTATGAGACACATTTACAACCTATTCGCAGGAGAGGTTCACTGGGTTTGGTCCCTAGGGTCTCCAACAGAGAATTACTGCCTCATACTACTCAAAGGGATGACTATTATGATGAATTGTGCAAAGAAGGAAGAATTATTGATGTTATTGAAGATATAGAGAAACATGGTGAGTCTTTAGATCAGAATAGCTTAATCTTAATCATTCAAGCATGTATTGATTCAAATTCGCTGGTATCTGGAAAAAGAATCCATGAATATATAATGGGTTCATCAAGAAAATCTAGTATAAGCAGTTTTATCTGCAAGAAATTGCTTGAAATGTTCTGGAAATTGGGTAGTGTTGATGATGCCCTTAAAGTGCTTGAAGAAATGCCTCAGCCTAATTTGGATTCTTGGAACAATGCGATTATGGCTTTTGTGAAAAGCGGGAAATGTGAAGAGGCTCTTAGAGTTTTCAGTGTGATGAAGAAAAAGGGGTTTACACCAAACGAGTCAACTTTTACTGGAGTTTTGATGGCTTGCGGAAGCTTAGGAGCATTGGAGGAAGGCATGGCACATTTGGAATCGATGGAGAAGGATTATGGCATTACTCCTTCGGTGGAACATTATGTAAGCATTGTTGAGCTTCTCGGAAAATTGAGAAAGATCAGTGAAGCTGAGGCTTTTATAAATAAGGTAATGCCAATTGGACAAAATTCTATATTATGGGAGGCCCTAAGGAAGAACTCTTCAACTGGGACGAATCAGCGATTGGCTGAAAGTTCTATTGCATCTGCTTCTGGTTTGAATCGTAGCAATAAAAAGAGATCAAAGAATAACCTGATCTCAAACCAAAAGAGCGAGCTTCCAAAGAAGAGCGAGGCTTATGTGAAGCTAAAGTCGTTAGGTGAGGAAATGAAGGCAGCTGGTTATGTGCCGGATACCAAATACGTACTTCATGATATCGATGAAGAAGCTAAAGAGAAGGCATTGATGTATCATAGTGAGAGGTTAGCCATTGCATATGGGCTTATCAGTACACCAGAAGGAACTACATTGAGAATAATCAAGAACCTCAGAATATGTGGGGATTGTCATAACGCTATTAAGATCATATCGAAGATTGTTGAAAGGGAGATTATTGTGAGGGATAACAAAAGGTTTCATCATTTCAAGGATGGAAAATGTTCTTGTGGAGATTATTGGTAGAGACAATTATGAATCAAAACACGAGTTTAATCTTAAAATCTTGCGTCGCCCTCTTGATTCTTCATTATTACGGTATGTTTTAATTTTATACAGTTTCGAGTCTTGTTTATTCTTCTTACTTTCTGTCATCTCTCACTCAAACCTTACAAGAACTAGACCAATAGAAAATCCCTTTGATTATATAATGGGGAGAAAACCCGAGCAATATGAACACAGAATGGTTCATTTTTGGCTGAAACTGATAAAACTAGAAATGTAACCCAACTTATATAGATGATTGTAGTTGCAGATATCTCCCAAGCAATACTAAACAACACACTGGTATTTGCCTTCTTTGAGTGGTTTTTGGTTTCTTAGTTAGAGTTGCTAATTCGAGTACAAGAGAATACTATCTTATCTTCTCTTACTAACACTAACTGGCTCATTTTTTCGAAAGTTATCCCGATTCAAGCAACATTAACTAAATTTGAAGTATCCCTAAGTACCCAAAACTCTCATTTCGAAATCAACTGTCTTACAAAACAAAAAAAAAATCTCAAAAATTATTCTTTTAAAAACACCCAACTAATTATTCTAACCCCACTAATTAATCATTACACTAACACTAATTAATCATTACACTAACTAATTTAATTACCAAGGGCAAGTTTGGTATTACAAAAAACTTAGATAAGGGGTGACTCATTATTACTTCTAATATCCACCCAAAAAATTAATTAAAGAGTAGTCACCCTCCATTTTTAAGTAGTGCCCAAAAAATCGTTCTTTAGTCGGGACTCGGTAAACCTAGCATTGCAGTAGGCCCTGTGGTTACCATACCAATCTAGGGCCTGAATACGCCCAGTCCTATGTTGAAAGATGCACATCGGAGCAAATTCTTTTACCAAGATACCCAACTCTCCCTCTCTCTCGGCCTCTCTTCAAACAAACAATGAATTTGTGTCAAAGATTACTGCTTAATCCAAGTCTAATCTCCAGTCGCTCTCATCGTAATCATTCATTATATCTAATCCATACAAATTATATCTGTGTGAGAAACTACCATAGAAAATCACAGCTTGAGGACTTTGTGAAAGAAGAGTGCAAGGCAGGTAAGATAAAGAAGCTTGATGATGGTTTAGGATACTTTAATCAGTTGATTTCAGCAAACCCATTACCATCTATCATTGCATTTAATCATGTATTAGGTTCTTTATCAAAAATCAGATGTTATTCAGATGTTATGAACTTGTATAAGAAGATGAATGTGCATGGAGTGAGACCTGATGTTTATACTTATAACATTTTGATTAATTGCTGTTGTCTATTAGGAAGAGTAGATTATGGGTTTTGTTTGCTTGGTGTGATGATTAAGAGGGGTAATGTGCCTGATGCAGTTACTTATGGTACATTGGTTAAAGGGTTATGTGGGAAAGGTGAGATTCATGAAGCTTTTGAGGTGTTTGATAAAATGACTGACTTGGGTATTCAGCCTAATATTGTTTCGTATTCGGTTATTATAGATAGTCTTTGCAAAGGGGGTTTGGTTGATGAAGCTTTCGTTGTGTTTGGTGAGATGATGAAGGATAGGAATGTTATGCCGAATGTTGTGGTTTATAGTTCTTTGATTAATGGTCTTTGTAATGCGGGGCGGTTGGGTGAAGCAAAGAGAGTCTTCGATGAGATGAATAGGAGAGGAGTATCTGGGGATGTGGGGACGTATAATTGCCTCATTCATGGGAATTGTTTGGGTAGCGAATGGAAAGAAGTGAAGAGATATTTTGATGAAATGGTGAATCGAGGGGTTTTGCCTGATACGGTAACTTTCAATATATTGATAGATTCTCTGTGTAAAGAAGGGATGACGCTAAATGCTTGGGGGTTATTTGCAAAAATGAAAAAGTTTGACATAAAGCCTGATCGGATTACTTATAATTCAATGATCGATGGTCTGTGTTTGAAAGGTCAGCTACAAGAGGCTGTGAAGCTGTTTGATTCGATGGTGGATAGGGACCTTCAACCGAATGTTATCACTTGCAATATGCTGATCCATGGGTATTGCAAGAATTACAAATTGGATGATGCTATGGTGCTCTTCAAGAAGATGAAAGGGAATGGATTGCAACCAACTCTAGTTACTTACAGTGCACTTCTAGCGGGATTATACCGAGATGGAAGAGTTAGGGCTGCACAAAATCTGTTTGATGAGATGAAATCCTTTGGCCATTGTCCGGACGAAGTTACATATGGAACAATATTGGATGGGCTCTGCAAAAATGGGCATCTTGAAGAAGCAATAGAAGTATTTGAATCCATGGAGAGCACTGGTCTGAAAGCCAATATTGACATGTACACTATGCTAATTCGAGGTTTGTGTCATACTGGGAAATTGGAAGATGCAAGGAAAATGTTTAGTGAAATCCCAAAAAAAGGATTAACACCTGATGCACTAACATATACCACAATGTTGGAAGGGCTCTTTCATAACAGGATGTCATTGGAGGCTGACAAATTGATCGTCGAAATGGAAGAGAATGGTTGTTTACCAAACGCGAGAACATATGATACCATCATAACGGGTTTTCTCGAAAGGAAGGAGACTGACAAGGCATTGAAATTTCTTCAGAAGATGCGTGCAAGAAATTTTGTTCCGAGTGATTCTGTTGTTTCTTTGTTGATGAGCACTCTTCCGGCAGATGAGCTGAAGGATCTATCGTTTTATTGCTCAACCTCGTAATTCATGAGGTATCAATTAAAATCTATAAGTCTCTATCAAGTTTATACATTTCAATGGATTTATAGTTTCTTCGCCTGCCTCTTCTTACCTTCTGATTCAAGAATCAGCAAAACGTGTGGGATATTTGTGCGGCTTAACACAGTTAAATATTTGTCTTTATTCCTGCTCTTCTGTTGTTTAGTTCGTAAGTAGAAGACTTCTTCCCTGACTAATTTCCGACCACAAAAGTAGCATTGCAGGTCTACCTTTACATAGCATGGGTTTTATTTTCTGTTCTTATGGGGTCATATGCTTCCCTTTCACTTGAAATATCATTTAAACTTGTTCGGAAAACCCTAAGGTGACAACTGCAAGGTTCCAAGATGTTGTAGTGATTAGAGATATGTGCATAGCAGCGAGAGATGCTTGAAAAGGTACTCATATAGGCTTATGCATATACATTTTGATATGCTCATGACAAGTTATTTTCCAAATTATTTTTAAATGTCAGAAAACATGGCTGTACATGGATATGCTCTTGCCAAGCTTCCCTATCCTAGTTCCTTGGTTAGCAGCTGACATATAATCCTCTTTTCTCTCCAGGTTATAGCCTGTCCATATGCACTTGGCCTAGCAACAGTTACTGCTCTCCTGGTAAGGTTATAGCCTGTCCATATGGATTGCTTTTGCGTGGTGGGAATATTCCAGTAATAATATTTTCAATCCTAGAGAACAGTATCCACCCATTCTCAGAGTACCATGATGGAACGGGGGCTTAGTCTTTCGGTAGATCAAGCACGGAGAATTCCAGCAGCTTTGCTCAAAGGAAGGACCTGTTGGATACACAGAAAGTCGCCTTCTGCCATTCATGGAACAGAAGCTGTCTACCACATCAATCCGTTTAGTTGCGGAATATTTGATGGGCTTCATCTTTTAAGCAATTTTGTATCAGTGCAAAACGTACTACTAGGTTTAGTCATAGTATGGCCTGTTGCATCCAAATGCCATCTGTTTATAGTTGAGTTTTGACTTTTGAAGTGGGTGCATTATTGCCAAGTATGTAGCAGCAACATACAGATACTAAGATAACATAAACACTTCTCAATGTACAGTAAGAACATAATGATCAACACTTGATCAGAAAAATCCTTTGGCCATTGTCAGGACGAATTTACATACAGAACAAAATTGGATGGGCTCTGCAAGAATGGGCATTGCGAGTGATTATTGGATTCCTAATATTGGTGTTTTGAATAATTGGCAACATGAGGATATTAAGTACGTTTTTGAACTTATGGATGCAAATGGAGGTTGGAATGTTAATCTACTTGATTCTGTTTTTCCTCCCGACATTGCAAATAGAGTTAAATCTGTTTATGTGAACACAAATAATCAGGACAGATTAAGATGGACAGGAAATAGGAACGGAGAGTTTACTACTAAATCTGCATATAGAATTTTATCAAATGAGCACCATTTTCATTTAGATAAATTTTGGCTCCAAATTTGGCATATGAAAATTCTTCTCGGAATTAATCTTTTTGTATGGAAGATGGCCGCAGATGTGTTGCCACTTAGGGCAAAAATGCATGGTATTCTGAATCATGTGGATCCTTGTTGTGTTTTATATAATGATGCTCATGAATTCTACCCGGCATGCTTTCTGTGTAGGCTGGAAATACCCATGTGGTACGGGTCCCACGTCTCTGATGTCGTGGAAAGTATTGTGATACGGTGCTTCTCGATGTATCAGCATAGAATATGTCATGCTTCTCATTGGTTGAAATATAACGGGACCCCTAGGACTTATTGATCTTTTTTCTTGCATTTGCTATCCTTTAAACTTGATGCAGCACTTCGTATAACAAATCTTCGCCTTTCCATAAGCTTTTACAGAAATTCTTCCCGAACCATGATATTGAACTCCATAGAAACCTCCTACTCTAATTAAAACCCATAAATGAGACCCCTTTTTCCCTCAGCTGACGGGGCCCACCCTTTATGTGTCTAGGCGGTTTTTACCTGGTCCAATATCACGGTTCATAAACAACCACTGAACTTTTTATATACAAAGTTAATGAGATTGATTACTCTCAATTGTGGGTCCCGCGTCCACTTTTCTCTTGTGTTTTGAAAAATAATGGCTTTGGACCCAATGTAACAAGAACTATCCTAACAAAGTGCATGCAGCAGTTGAACGTCTACTGTTTCATCGGGATCCGTGCGAAGCTACATGTCTTCTTCGCCACAAAAGTACATCAAATTTTTGGTATACCATTAAATATCGAATTGTCGCTTATGCACAAGACGTCAAAATGGCCTAGTCTAGTGCGTGTCTTTTCTTCCAGATAAACCACATCTTTGTAAGTAGTAATTCATAAGAGATATCAGTTCTAGGTTGATGAGACCATTGTTTACAAAGATCCAGAATTGTATCAGAGGTATCTAGATTTAGTATGACAGGATTAGGGGCACTGTTCCAAATTTCCTCAGCAAAGGGGCAATGGAATAAAAGATGTTCTGTTGTTTCTACTGCTGCATTGCACATTGTACAACTAGGAGTCACATTCTTGACTTTTCCGGTGAGCTTACTATTAGTTGGTAAAGCATTTTGTAAACATTTCCATAGAAAAAGCTTGATTCTTTCGGAGATGTTCATTTTCCATAAGGATTTCCAGAAGGATTCAGGTAAAGATAGGCTAGTAATATCTGTACCATTTTCGTTTAACTTTTCATACATAGATTTCACAGTAAACTCCCCTGACCTAGTAAGAGTCCATCTTAATTGATCTTTTCTAAGGTTAAGATCCTTATCCTTGAAGAGATTTATGTTTCTAATTTTTTCCACTAAGTCAGCTGGGAAAATAGAAGAGAGTAAAGGAAGATTCGAAGAACATGTTTCGTTGTTGATCAGATCAGATACTTTTGGTAGCATTACTAAGGTTTTGTATATTGTCTTTTAAATCTGGTATCCATGTATCCTTCTAGATATGGATGTCTTGTCCATTTCCCACTTCCCAAATACTAAATTTTTGGATCAATTCTAGTTCAAGACTTATACCTTTCCAAATATACGAGCCTTTTGCAGCGTACTTAGTCCTAAAAGGAGATTTATTTTTGAAATACCGTGTTCTCATTGTTTTTACCCAAAGAGCATTTGGTTCCTTCAGCATTCTCCATGCAACTTTTGCAACCATTGCTAATTTTAATTTACGTGCATCTCTAAAACCTAATCCACCTTTACTAATAGGTTTACAAAGAAAAGGCCAAGCTTTTTGGATAATAACCTTTTCCTTCAGCATCCTTGCCCCACCAAAAGTCTCTTTGTAAAGCATTAATTTTATTTGTTGTTTGCTTTGGTAAAAGAATTAAACATCCCATTTGGTAAGATGGGATACTGGAAAGAACAACTCTATTCAAAACTGCTCTACTAGGTTGTGAGAGGACTAGTCCTTTCCACCCTTTAGACTTAGATTCCATACTTTCTAAGATGGGTGCAAAGGTTTTAATCTTTGACCTATCCATAAAGAGAGGAGCACCCAAAAAAGGATCTTTAAGGTTGATGTGCTTTATTTTCAAAATTTTGGATAGGATTCTTTGGTGTTTTGGTTCTACTTTCTTACTGAAAAACACACCTGATTTCTCAAAATTTATTAGCTGTCCTGAAGCTTTAATAAATTTTGCAATTGTATCTAATAGGTTTCTACACTCTACAATATCTACTTTAACAAAGAGCAAACAGTCATCTGCGAAGAAAAGGTGTGAAATTGGTTCACTTTTAGGTGTTATTTTAACCCCATGCAGTTTATTATTTTGTTCTTGTGTTAGCAGCAATCTTGATAAAACTTCCATACAGATTATGAATAAATAAGGCGATAGAGGATCGCCTTGTCGAAGTCCTCTGGAAGGATTAAAAGGTTCTCCAGGAGCTCCATTGAGCAAGACAGAGATAAAAGTTGTGGATATACATTGTTCAATGAGTTGACAGACCTCGGAATTAAACCCACAGGTTTGAAGCGATTTTAAAAGAAAATTCCAATTTACTTTATCAAACGCCTTAGACATATCAATTTTTATTCCTAACCCTCCTGTTCTAGCCTTTTTCTTTTTGAAAGAATGAATAATTTCCTGTGCCACTATAATGTTATCCGAAATTTGTCCTGAAGACAAGAAAGCTGACTGAAAAGGAGATATTAGCTTTTCTAGGAAAGGTTTAATCCTATTAGATAAAAGTTTTGCTATGACTTTGTAAACTGTGTTACAAAGTCCTATTGGTCTGAACTGGGTTTGGTTTTTTGTTTTCTTGTTTTTGGAATAAAAAAAAGATGAGTTTTATTTAAATCCGGGTTCATGCTTTTGTTGTTGAAGAAATCCTGAATAGTTTTAGTCACTTGAGTTCCCACTAATTCCCAATTATGTAAGAAGAAACTTACTGGGAAACCATCAGGGCCAGGGGATTTATTGGTTTTCATATTCTTTAGAACTAGAAGAATCTCCTCTCCAGAAGGAATTTTTAAGATATTCAAATTGTCATCATTAGACATGACAGATTGGATATTATCAAAAATATCATTGTCAATTTCTGATTCCAATGAGGATTCAGAGAAAAGGGATTGAAAATATGAAGTTAACAAGATATGAATTTCCTTCTTATCTTTTGTAACTTCATTCTGGTTGTTCATTATACTTTCAATGTTATTCCATTTTCTCCTTCTAAGTGTTATAGTG
Source organism: Papaver atlanticum (assembly GCA_023531105.1). Classification (NCBI taxonomy): domain Eukaryota; kingdom Viridiplantae; phylum Streptophyta; class Magnoliopsida; order Ranunculales; family Papaveraceae; genus Papaver; species Papaver atlanticum. The sequence continues at coordinate 397,523 of JAJJMB010003208.1, read as the reverse complement.
TAAAAATATTTTGTGTTCCTTTCTCCTAGAGCAATTATGTTATCCCTAGATTGTTGTTTTGATATTGCCTCTTAGGCATCATATAGGGTTTCTAGTTCCTTGAGTTTCTCTTTTATTTTTTTCTATTGGTGTTCAGTAACCCTACTGGATTTTAGCCTTTAAATCTCCTTTAAAAGTTTGCTAATTTGCTTAGCCGGGAGACCAAAGATATTCTTTTTCCAATCAAATAGATTTGTTCCCACAGTATTAAGATTTTGAACTAGAGTGGTAGATGTTTCTTTTCCTTCTATAAGAGGGACCCAAGATTGTTCTATAACTTGAATGCAAGATTTTTATTTTAACCAAGTATCATAAAATTTGAAAACCTATTCAGATTTAGTGAAGGTTGTGTCTAAGGACAACAGAATGGGACAGTGGTCTGAGCCTACTTCTACCAAGTGAGAAAGAGATGCATTTGTGAATTGTGTGTGCCATTCTGCATTAATCACTTCCCTATCCAGTCTCTCTTTAATATTTTGGTTTCCTTCTCTATGATTGTCCCAAGTATAATCATTGCCAGTGTATCCTAAATCATAAAGACCTGCTCTTTCTAGAATTTTAGCATAATAGTCACTGTTGTTTTTGTTGTAAGTTAGTCCTCCTAGTTTTTGTGACTGATTAAAGATCATATTGAAATCTCCTATTACTATCCATGGCATCTTCCTTAGTGTAATCTGTATACTGATTTCCTCCAAAAAAATCCCAAGCAATATTCCTAGTAGAAGGATATGGGCTTCCATAAAAGCAAGTTAGTGCCCATTGCTTAGAATCAAAGGAAGTATTTACCAAGATGTTAATCATATTTATGTTCCACTGAAAAATTTCAAATTTAAAGCCATCTATCCAATCTACCACTAGTCCCCCTGCAATTCCTATTGGATCTACAATATGGTAATTAGGATAAGATGAGACTAATCTTTTGACTAAAGGTCTTTGATTTTTGGTTTCTGACAAGAAAAGAATTTCATTTTTTTCCTTACTAATTAAGTGATTAAGATAATTTTGTGTAAAAGGGGTTCCTACATCCTTGTATATTCCAAGCTAGATTTTCATTTGATGAAATAGTTTTAGTATAGCAGGTATTGGAATTCTTTATAGGTGACAGTAGAGGGAAAGTTAAGAAGAAGATATACCAAACTAATTAGAGCATACACAGAGGCAAAAGTTTATTAAGCTTAGTGAATTTGACTAAAAAGCAGTAAAAGCAATTGAAATTGAGATTTAAATTTTAATGGAAAATAGGTTATAGAATATGAGAAATACCTGTGTCTCTTCATGTTACTTTGAAGGAGATAAGTTCTGGAAGGGAATTGGAAAAAAGGAAATTGATTGAGATCCTCGTTCAAAAACATTCGACCCGTATTTATTTATTTTAAAGACATTTCCATCGACAGAAGGAATTGAACAAATTTTATCAGGAGATGAAGAAGAAGATAGAAAATCTGTAATTGAGATTTTAAAAGCAGATTTCGGCTGAGTAATAGGGGTTTTTAAAGATGGTGCTATGCAAATTTGATTCTCAGATGCAACAGGAGAAGACAGAGAAGAAGATACAGAGATGGGGGATTCAAAGGAATCCCTAGCATTCTCAAAATGAACAGATGAAAGATGTCTCCCTCCACTAGATTGGGATAATGGCTCAGAGGTTAGAACCGGATTAGAGATATCCTGAAGTAAACCGGACCCATTAAGTAGCTCCGATTCAGTCAATCTAGACTCGTCCAAAACTCGGAAGGTTTCTGAGTTAGCCGATCCAAAAGAATCGTCATCCGACTCAGGCAGAGGGATAAAATTTTCAGGCATGTTGAAAGGGAAAGTTCTTTTTCCCAAAATTAAAGATGTTGCTTAATGCATATCCTCATCAATTCTAAAAGGTCCCAACACTTCATATTGGTTTTGACTATTTTGAAAAGCTGGTTCTTCATCCACATAGGTCCTAAAGATATCAGTAAAGGACTCTCTAACTCCTGGTTGATTAAGGTATGTTTCTACTGGCACTGATTCTCCTTGGTTGTTCAAATTATCTTTAAGATTCCATATTTGAACAAGTTCTTCATTCATCCAGTTAATATCATCACTCTGGTATGGGGAGTTAACATAAATATCGTAAATATCCTCTAAGGGCCTCCTTTTAGAATCGCACAGTTTTTCACTTTGTGCCCTAAACGCAAACAGTGTCTACAGAATTTAGAAGGAAGATTCAGATAGTTCAAGAAGATAGATGTCACTGGGTATTTTACTACTTTGACAAGAAGGTGATCTATAAGAGGTTTTTCTATGTTTATCCATACTAATACTCTTGGCAAACAGTCTGAACTTTCTGATCCATTGCACACCCTATCCACTTGTCCAATTTTACTTGCTATTAATCCGAGCATTTCCTGTGATCTGTTCTCGCATTTAGCATTTGATATTTTATCCCAGAGTGGAATCTCTTTAACCCTGTCAGTAGAAATGCTCATCCCTTGATAAGCAGTTGTAGATGCTAAACATTGCCGAAAGGGTACCAAGGGCCATTGGATGAAATCAAGTGAAAATCTTATGCCATACGAAAAGTTACGATGAAGAGTTTAGGGTCGACTTCCCGAATTTGAAACCCCATATTTGCTCCCCGGAAATTATTCAAAACCCCTCTTACTTCCCACTGCTTCAAGACGACAGTAGAGAAAATTTTGGCTAAGATACTATTGGGTTTAATTCCAAAATCCCTAATGAAATTAAGCAGGAGGAGTAGGTAGAATTCCTACATTACTATGGTTTGCAAACCTTTGAGCTAAGGAAAGATCACTAAGATGCCTATAGAGATCAGAAGGTTCTCCCATTGTAGAAAAAATAGAAGAAAGGAAGAAGAGAAGGAAGATACAGAAGAGTAAGTGTTGTGCAAAATGAAGAGAATAAATAGACAAAGAAGAGAGAAAAGAAGGGGAAGTTCAGAGCCCGTGACTGATGCTAAAAACTAAGGAAACTATATCTAAAGATTAGCCAATCCTAGCTCAACAGCGTTTAAGATTTTCAAATTCAAAAAAGAACCGTACCATCCTGAAAGACAGCTTAAAGAAGAAAAGACAGGAAAACCCATTAACTAAAACTAGTTCGTTGGGTAATGTTCTATCCTAGGTAAATAAACCGATGGATGAAGAAAAGACAAGACCTCTAAACCTTTTCTTATTCTAAAAAACAATTCCTATGATGAAACAGTCAATACAATTCATAGGATAAACGCTCATTTAAAACTTTATTAGAAATGATAACAATTAAATATTCTATCATAGGATAAACAATCAAAGAAACAAACATTCGAATTAGCGTATTGATTCATTATCATGAAACATAAAACATGCATAAAGAGCCAAAGATAGAGAATACAACTGAGATAAAAAGCCCAACACATTTTAGGATTCTTTTAATAAACTATCTTGCTGGCCCAACACAGAATACTAGTCCTACTGGGTTTAGATTTACCTTAATCTTATATAAATTTGCACTAAACTAGTCTTATCAAGACATAATTGCATTTAATCTTGTCTGAAACTTGCTTATATTCATTGGTTTAATAATTTGTAGACTAGGTTATCATTCTTTTCAAAATAAAAAGAAGAGAAAAGTAATTAACAGATGTTTTGGTACTTAAACCTATTAAGATCCTATTATATAGCTGTTCTTTTAGATTTTGGGTATCTACTGAAGATCCTATATATCTCAATTAGCCTAAGAGTAGACTGCTCTAACCAAGGGTTATCCGACTTGATTAGCACCAACATTAAATAAATTTTAGGAAAACGAAGAGCTGCAGAAGTTGATAGGACTAGGCAAAACCAAGAAAAGCAAGAATACGAAAGGTTAGCCTTGCACGCCATATTCGATGTAAACTAGAAGAGATTGGTCTCAATGCGGTTATATAAACTCAATCATTCATTGAGTTAAAACTCAGTAAAATTCACAGGCAACAACAAAAAAGAGAAAAGAAAAGAAAAACTTTTAAAAATCATAGAGAATGGCTTGCAATCATGAAATTATTCCGGTGAATGCTCCCATTTCTATTACAAGAGTCATGCGCTGCATAGATGAGCATCTACATAGGGTGCAATATTATTTTTGTTATCTTTGTGGAACTGATTTTTTTCTTCATTCTGAACAGTCTAAGTATCTAGCATATTGCAACTTTTAGAAAGGAGGTGAAAGAAGAACTCAGTCCAGACCAGTGAGCAGAGATACAGAGAAACATGGAGAAAGGGCTTCCTATAGATGATGTTATTTTGTTCACTGAGATGCCTCCCGGCTTTGAGAATGAATATGTTCAAAGAATGGAGACGAGGTATAATTGGATGAGAGGAAAGAGGAACTTCGAGGAGGCAGAACAAGCCGAGATAGAAGGAGCACTGGCAGGAGGACTAATGAAATGAACAGCATCAACTAGTTACTCTAGTTCCTACGACTAGGTTTAATTTTCATGTGATGTTTTTTGGTTTTCTTTATGCTTGCACAATTATTGGGATGTTCAATATTTTCTGGATGTAGTGGATGGTATTATGCAGCAATTGGTTTAAAGTTAATTTTTTTTAGATGTCCTATCTTATTTTTACTTTCAAAGACAATTAGGCAGGAGAATGTATACAATTCATCTAATTTGGAAATTATAGCTTTCCTCTTAAATGGGTTTTAACTAATTTGAAAAAGAAGGTAAAGATTAAAAAGAAAAATAGAGAGCCATGTCCTAAAATTTTGAACAACAAGTAGTCTTTCTTCACTAGATCTAAACCTTCAAACTTAAAAACCGCATATAGACTCAGTAAAAAAATTCAGGGAACTCAAGAACTTAAAGGCTTAAAGGAAAATAAGAAGGCTTCAAGAATTTTAAAGGGAACTATGATGATATAGATTTCCAATTGATGAGCTATATTCATCCATAATACCACCAAAAGCAACTCCCTATGATCCTACAGAGAAGAAAGGAGATTAAGGACAGTAAAAGAAAGCAGAACAGGAATTTTAGGAGATTCGGACATAGGAAAATAATATCACCGAAAACAGAGAAACACTTAGCTTCCCCAAATACCATGGATAGGATTTAGGAATTAAAAGTGCAATAACAGAAAGAGAGAGAGAAACAGATCATCTTCACAAGACAAAGAAAAGAATCAAACCAATTCCTATTTCAAATTTTATTCCTAAATAGATTTTCTCTACTTAGTTTCTTACCAGGGGTTTCCAAACGAAATCCACTTTGCTATTTTCCAACCTATAAGAGTTTTAACGGCCTAAAACATTACAAGTAATTCATGTCTAATCTTGAAGAGCTTCTAAGAAGAACAAAGAAAAGGATTGAAGGTCTAATTCAACCAACAAGAAGGAAAGAGTTAAGAGTAGGATACTAGATAATCCTGAATAAAGGGGGATGTAAAAAGAAGATGCAATATGAGAAACACCTTTTATGCAAAAATCAGCCATTTGGAAATGTTAAAAACATAAGAACAAAATGAAAATGAAAATAAAGTTTTACGGGTCTTTCAAGTTCCTGTTTATTCCTCTCATTCTTATACCTTCTAGCTATAGAAGAGACATCGGCAGAGAACTACTCCTTCATAGCCATGGAAGATCTGAAGAAAATTTTGGTAGAGAAAATAGCCGTTGGACTGTAGTTACCATAAGCAGCCATTGGCGTGAACACATTATATGCTAATATCCAAAGATGCTTACCTGTGTTAGAGCATAGCTCGGTTGAACCCACCAAGCGTTGGTATGTCAAGTTTGGTTGTCATATTTTAGTGAATCAAAACTCATTTAAAGAGTCGCTTGATTATATACTAGAGTCAACTTCGTATAGGTTAGCTTGAAAGTGTTAGGATATGAGACTTACAAGTATTACATGAAGACTTGAAGAATGTGATAAGTATGGAGCTACAACGACAACATCATCATTCCTCTTGAGGTTAGTAATATTTGACTTGAACTGTTTCATTCCCTAACGTATCTTTCAAGTCGTGCATATTGAAAACATAACCGCGAAGCTGTGTATGATACTCTAGTTAGACATAGTATTAAGGAATACAATACGAAATTTATTGCTTAACCATTAAACTTTGTATATAAGACATCGACATGATCATATGAATGCTATTGTGATTATGTATGGGTATGAGTGAAGATTTCATCCTACGAAACAATGTTTTACATTCGTTTAAAGGAAGTAAGTTCATAAACTCGTTTTGTGAATCGAAAGGGAAATCGCTAGGCTTATTGGTATTGGTATTCATTGCAAATCTATTTTGAATTACCAATATGTGTGTTTAGTATAACCGCTCATAAACTTGTTTATGTATATTGGTAAAACTATTCACAAGGCCTGACTTATGTATTGGTATGACTTTTATTGGTGAAACCGATCTTAAGTAATCACTCAAGATGGTATGATCAATGCCTTAAAAATAACAATTTTTATCTAGCTATTGGGCGAACCGATCCTAGTAAGAGGTGCACAAATTTACAAGAGGGGAATCGATCCTTGTAAGAGGTGCAACACGTTTTTAGTAGATGGGGGAACCGATCCCATGAACATGTGCAACAAGTTTGTAGTTTTGGGGGAACCGATTCTATGGACATGTGCACCAAATACAGGTAGTTACCATAAGTATGTGGGGAACCGATCCTAGTACCTAGTCAACCGAGTTTTGGTAACTAGTGTGACTATGCATAGTACTCACATGGAGGTAGAACCGAACTTGTTTTGGTAGAACCGTGAAACCCATGATTGGTGATTTGATAGGATAATCAATCACATAGTTCTTGGAAGTCAGATGAACCAATTCTAAATTCGTTTGGAAGTGTGGAAAATCGTTTCCAAGATTGTAAGTATGAAAAATGACTTGCAAAGTAAAGATGTCGACATACTTTTAACATGTGCAGTAACTCTTATCATTAATTGTTCAAAGATATTCCTTAATAGCTAAAGGAGAATCCCAGGATCGAAATAAATTGAGAATCTTTTAATTAAGGTTTTTTAGTTTTTATATGCTATTTAATTTCCATCAATTAAATGCATATCTTTAGAAAATAATAATTAGTAATGCGCATTTACTGATTATAGATTTTTCTATTGGGATTTCGGTCAATATTTGGACAGTGCATTTCCAGGAGTTATGAAAACCGATTTTGTGTTTATTGCATATCTTTTAGAATATTCGATTTTAGAAATTCCTTGGTGTCCAAACTTCCTTGTCTATAAATATTGAAGTTTGCATTTCTAGAAAACTAATCCTCAGAGCCAGCAAAACTACCTCAGTTGTGTTGTTATTGGTGGAGCCGCCTATCGGAGAGGAAAGTACCCTAATTAGTAGAAAATCTCTTACGACCGCTCAGTTTAAAGACTTTTTTGGGATTGAGAAGCTCTATTAGTACCGTTGGTGGGAAATAGATAATTGCAGTTTATTTTAGTTTTCGATTGATTTGATTGACTAACGGTTGGTTAACTTTGATTGCACTTAGTTTGTTTATGCTTGAGAATCTTTTCTTCTGATATAATATTCACTCAAACTAGATCGAAGTTTCGACAGGGATCTTTAGACTCTTTGTAGATCTAAAGACGTCTTGTGATAATCCAACGTTAACAGACTCCGTTCTGTGTGTGATTGATCACAAGAGATTCAATTTGATTGTGTGCAGGTGCTGATTGAAGATCAAAGAAGATTTGAAGACAAGAAGACTTTTTGGGTTCATAATCTTTGGTGTGCACAATACTTGTTTCGGCTGGAAAGGGATCCAACTATAATCGGTTTATCTTTGTGATAGATTGGATTTATTAGTTGAGTAGATCGGCATCAATACACTTCTTTGTGATTAATAGTATTGATTGCATAGTCTAACAATTACTTCAGTAGTTGTTGAGAGATTGATCTAAGGACCCGACAAAGGAGTTTATTAATTAAACGGAAGAGCCTTTGTCAAACTCATATCACGTTGTTTGAAAAGAGTTGTTACCGAACAGATTTGTTGTTCCTTTACTGTTTGGAATACGAACCAAAGGAATTGTTCCAAGTGCGTGACTTATTGCAAGTTGGAGACGCGGGGATACTGGGGGAACTAGGTGAACTATAGGTTTAGTTGCTTGGTCTCAACTATACGATGTTGGTTTGATTTTTTATAGCGGATTAATTCTGAGAGTATTCAATTCTGGACTAGGTCCCGGGGTTTTTCTGCATTTGCGGTTTCCTCGTTAACAAAATCTTGTTGTGTCATTTACTTTTATTTTCCGCAATTATAATTGTGTTTATTATAATTTAAAGTAAATTGCACAAACGTTAATTCCTATTTTACTTGATAGACAATCCCTAGAGTTTGGTTAAGTCCGAACCAATTATCAAGTAAACATACTTCGTTGTTGTATTGTCTCGATCTCGTATCCATAGACGATCACAGGAAGTGTGAACCGATTAGTTGTATTGTCTCGACTCAGTCCATAGACAATCACTTTCGGAAAAGGACTTATAGGTGGAAAAGTTTTAGATTGAGGTATATTTGGGTACCCTCATCTTTTCAACATGTTCTAAACTCTTTATTTCAATCATTGAAACATTCTTAGAGGATGTTAAATAGAGGTTATTCACACACTATTCTTCATCAAAGCAATTTTCAAGATATTGAAATAATCAACATGACTTTCGTCACTTGTAAAGATGAACTCTTCCAAAGCGAAAGCTTACCAACACATATTTCGAGAAAAAAGATAAGCGAGATAAACTCGGCTCGAAATAACAACTGTGTATAATCGAAGTCTATATAGCAATACGACTTTTTTCTCAAGATAGGAGATATAGTAGATAGAATTTTTGAGTGATAGATAAGTTCAAGTCTCCACATACCTTTTAGTCGATGAAGTTCTACAAGTTCCTTGAGTAGTTCTTCGTATTTGTATGATGAACGCCGTGGAGTCTAGAGCTCAACTACACTTTTTATCCTAGTCCGAGACTTAGCTATAAGTAGACTATTTTGTCTCAAGATAGGAGATAGAGTAGATAGACTTTTTGAGTGATAGATAAGTTCAAGTCTCCACATACCTTTTAGTCGATGAAGTTCCACCAGTTCCTTGAGTAGTTCTTCGTATTTGTATGATGAACGTCGTGGAGTCTAGAGCTCAACTACACTTTCTATCCTAGTCCGAGTCTTAGCTATAAGTAGACTAGAAATCAAGATTTATAGTGTTGGCAACTAAACTTGACAACAAGCTTGAGATAGAACGCTTGCGAGTTCGACCGAGCAGTGCTCTAACACACTCCTTATGATGTGTAGGGGCGAAATATTACACAAGACAAAGATGAAACTTCGCTCTAATCAAAACAATCTTAAGCGCGACGATATAAAAATTACCAAGAAATAAGGCGAAGAGTAATTACGCGACAATAGAGGAAGAACACGATGAACAGCTACACGATAAAGACAATGCGGCTACTAACTCCATCAGAAGAAGCGTGAAGGACTAAGCAGTAGCGTGACAAACAGAGACAGCTTCTAAAAGCCTGGCGTATAAGACAAACTGAAACAGAATCCGACAACTATGATCTTGCATGTGAAACATGGTTGTCTTTTATTGAATTATTTTCCTATATAAGGGCTCAAAAATGATAGAGAGAGAGATCAATTAATATAGATAAGCTAAGGAAGTTATCAGAGAGAAAGTATTTAGAGCTCAAACTTCATCTTTGCATTCCTCCATTACTATATACAATCTCAACTTGAATTCATTGTAAGAACATCATATCTTTAATATAAAGTGTTTGAGAAGATCATATTAGTGTCAAAGTGGTGAATAATATCATTAATGTTTGAGTTGATCAATATGACTTAAGCTTTGTGTTCTTATCATTACAAAGGGTGTAGTTATGGGATTTTCCGCAACTATATTTTGGCGCTAGAAACTGGGAGGATTTATCCTCACGTGCTAGTTGATAACTAGGAATCATCATTTTTTCAAGCTCATTTGTTATTCCTATTTCTCATTTGTTATTCTCATTTTCCTGTCCACCATGAAGTTTTGGTAAACATCACACCGTCTCCTTATCTTATTTGGAAAGCTTTCTTTAAAACCTCTTTACTTTCGAAACATCAAAGGTTCTCAGGTAGAAACCCTTTTAAACATCTTCTCCGTTATCAACATCAACCGGATTTCTCCCAGCCGATGAGATGGTGAGAATCACATCAAAAAGAAATTATTTAACATCAACGCAAAGAGAAGACATTGACAGGAGAAGAGAAAAAGAAACGCCAGAGGAAACATTTGCCAGAGAAGATACACGATATTGGACAGAATGGATCAGGGAGAGCGGTAAGGGATGATCTACACGATCTATTATTTCAGATGATAAAAAGGAAGGAAAACAAACCAACCGTAGGAATCAAGATGGAGGAACAACCATCACTATGCGAGAATATGAGAAAAAGCTCGCGCAATGGAAGGAGAAAGAAAAAAATGCTGACAGAAGAACGAGTAGATCTTGCAATCAAGCATGGGGGCTATGGATAGAGAACCACAATCTAAAAAAGAAAGTGTGGGAGTACGAGTTGAGGATAGAATACGGAGAGAGTTATAAAAGATCTCGCAGAAAAAGAGATACTAGTGAAAGAGCACAAAGGGAAGCATGAATAGATAAGAATAAGCCAATGCTCTTTATAATAACACTAGACTCGATAATCGTCAGAAATTTGACCCATATTCAGAAACCTATAATCCGGGGTGGAGAAACCATCCGAACCTTTCATGGTCTAAAGGCCAGAATCAAGGTCAGTTTAGTAATTCTAATGCTCCCCCAGGCTTTAGTTATGCTAAGAATCCTTCGGGTCAGTCGGATAAGAAAACCCTAAGCCTAGAGGAGTCTCTCGTTTTGTTAACTCAGCAAACTGCAAAATTTCAGTAATCAGTAGAACAAAGTCTACAAGCTAGTAACAAGATAGGACAAGAAAATAGTCAGGCTATTTCCGAGTTAAAAACCCAGGTAGGTCTGATAAATGAGTCTTTGAGAGAAAAAGGTATGTTTCCTAGTCAAACACAACCCAACCCTAGAGGAGTTCATGAAGTAGGTACAAAATCATCGAATCAATTGAATGCTATTAGAACCCTTAGGAGTGGTAGAATTGTAGACAATGGAGTAACCATGCCTGATAGTGGACATACTGTAGTTCACCCCTCAGGAACACCCATAGTTGAGGAGACCGATAAAGTTTCTGATGATGTCAATTCGGTCCCTGAGAAGTCTGATTCTGTGCCTAGAGCCCCATTTCCCCAGCTATTAGTACCAACAAAAAAGGAATCGAACTTTAATGACATATTGGAGGTTTTTAAGCAAGTTACCATAAACCTTCCTTTATTAGATGCAATTAGGCAAATTCCTGCTTATGCCAAGTTCCTTAAGGATATGTGTACGCGAAAGCGAAAACTTAGCGTCCATAAGAAAGCCTTTTTAGCTAGTCACGTAAGTTCAATCATTCAGAACACCACAACTCCAAAGTACAAAGACCCAGGTTCCCCTACCATTGCTTGTACAATAGGTAAATTCCGGGTAGAAAAAGCTTTACTTGACTTAGGAGCCAGTGTGAACTTATTGCCGTACCATGTGTATTTACAGCTAGGACTTGGTGAAATGAAACCTACTCAGATGACACTGCAGTTAGCTGATAGGTCCGTTAAAATTCCTCGAGGTGTTATCGAGGATGTTCTCATTGAGGTCGACAAGTTTATTTATCCAGTGGATTTTGTTGTGCTAGATACCCAACCTGTCCCCGACCCAGAGAACCAGATACCTGTGATTTTAGGTCGCCCATTTTTAGCTACGTCTAATGCGATCATTAACTGTCGAAATGGTGTGATGAATTTGTCTTTTGGTAATATGACTATGGAGATGAATATTTTCAATGTCAGTAAGCTACCTTATGAGCTAGATGACACATGTGTTGAAGAGGTGAACATGATAGAAGCCTTAATTCAGGAGTCATTACCAAACATTTTGTCTGAAGACCCATTAGAAAGTTGTCTATCCCATTTTGGTTTAGATTTTGACGACGATAGCACTATTGAAGAAGTAAATGCCCTATTAGATTCTACCCCTGTGTTAGACACAAATAGATGGAAAGCTAGGTTTGAACAATTACCAGTTTCTAAGACTACCCTAATTCCTTCTTTAGAAGAGCCTCCTAAGTTGGACCTTAAACCACTACCCGACACTCTTAAGTATGTGTTTTTAGGCCCATCTGAGACTTTACCTGTGATTGTAGCTTCCGATTTGGATAGTGATCAGGAAAGTAGGCTAGTGAATGTACTTCAAGATAATAAGGAAGCTTTAGGGTGGACTATAGCAGACATTAAGGGTATAAGTCCTACTGTGTGTATGCATCAGATTCATTTAGAGGAAGATTCCAAACCTTCTAGGGAGATGCAACGTCGACTGAACCCTAACATGAAAGAGGTAGTTCGAAAAGAGGTGCTTAAGTTGTTAGATGCGGGTATTATTTACCCAATTTCGGACAGTAAGTGGGTCAGCCCCGTTCAGGTTGTCCCCAAGAAATAAGGTATCACTGTAGTCCAGAATGATAATAATGAGTTAATCCCAACCCGAGTGACCACGGGATGGCGTGTCTGTATTGACTATAGGAAATTGAACAAGGTCACAAGGAAGGACCACTTCCCCCTTCCTTTCATCGACCAAATGCTAGAGCGATTAGCTGGACATAGTCATTATTGCTTCTTAGATGGCTACTCCGGATATAATCAGATCGTCATTGCCCCAGAAGACCAAGAGAAAACCACTTTTACCTGTCCCTTTGGTACCTTTGCATATAGACGCATGCCTTTCGGGCTATGTAATGCCCCTGCGACCTTTCAGCGTTGCATGATGAGCATATTTTCTGATATGGTAGAATGGTTTTTAGAGGTCTTTATGGATGATTTTTCAGTGTTTGGTTCATCTTTCAATGAGTGCTTGCATCATTTGACATTAGTGTTGACTAGGTGTAAGGAAAAGAATTTAGTGCTTAATTGGGAAAAATGCCATTTTATGGTTAGATCAGGAATTGTGTTAGGGCACATCGTATCCTCTAAGGGTATAGAGGTAGACAAAGCCAAAGTTGATCTTATTAAGACTTTACAGGTCCCAAAAACCATAAAAGATATTAGGTCATTCTTAGGGCATGCAGGATTTTATCGTCGATTCATTAAGGATTTTAGCTTCATTTCTAGACCTCTTTGCAATTTGCTTGCAAAAGATGTTAAGTTTGTCTTTGATGATGCGTGTTTAGAGGCTTTTGAGAAGCTTAAGAGTTTACTCACTACTACCCCCATAGTCCAGGCACCTAACTGGAACCTACCCTTTGAGATTATGTGTGATGCTTCAGATTATGCTATAGGCGTTGTGTTAGGACAGCGAGAAAACAAATTACTTCATGTGATTTACTATGCTAGCAAAACTCTGAATGATGCCCAACTGAATTATACAACTACCGAGAAGGAACTGTTAGCCATCGTGTTTTCCTTGGATAAGTTTAGATCCTATCTACTAGGTTCTAAGGTTGTAATCTATACCGATCATGCTGCTTTGAAATACCTTTTGTCTAAGAAGGATACGAAACCTAGATTGATTAGATGGATCCTCTTGTTGCAAGAATTTTCTCTAGACATTAGAGACAAAAAGGGGGCAGAAAATGTAGTAGCAGATCACTTGTCTAGGCTAGTTGTTGATCATTCTAATGATTCTCTTCCTATAAGGGATAGCTTTCCTGATGAACAATTGTTTTCTGTTTCCCAATCACCTTGGTACGCACATATAGTGAATTATCTTGTTACTGGTCGAATGCCTCAACAGTGGGGTAAACAAGATCGTTCTAGGTTTCTAGCCAAGGTTAAGCATTTCTTTTGGGACGATCCTTACCTGTTTAAGTATTGTCCAGACCAGATTATTAGGAGATGTATACCTGAGAGTGACCAGTCCAGTATTATTTCCTTTTGTCATGAACATGCATGTGGGGGTCATTTTAGTGCTAAGAAGACTGCTGCTAAGATATTGCAGTGTGGATTTTACTGGCCTTCGTTGTTTAAAGACTCCCATAGTCATTGTGTTTCTTGTCAGCGTTTCCAGAGGTTAGGAACCATTTCCCGTAGGAATATGATGCCTTTGAACCCTATTTTAGTGATTGAGGTCTTTGATGTGTGGGGCATTGATTTTATGGGTCCATTTCCTAATTCTTTTGGTTATCTTTACATACTTGTCGCTGTAGACTATGTGTCTAAGTGGGTTGAGGCGGTTCCGTGTAGAACAAATGACCACAGGGTCGTAGTCCAGTTTTTGAAAGAGAATATACTTACACGTTTCGGTACGCCGCGAGCTATCATTAGTGATGGAGGTGCACACTTTTGTAATAGACCGTTTGCTCTTTTAATGAAACAATATGGTATTAACCATAAAGTAGCTACCCCATATCACCCACAGACTAGTGGTCAGGTAGAGGTCTCCAATAGGGAAATTAAGCGTATTCTAGAGAAAACAGTTAGTCCTAATAGGAAAGACTGGTCGTCGAGGCTTACTGATGCCTTATGGGCTTATCGTACTGCGTTTAAGACACCCATTGGAATGTCACCCTATCGTTTAGTTTTTGGCAAGGCATGTCACCTACCTGTTGAGTTAGAGCATAGAGCCTACTGGGCTATTAAGCAGCTAAACTTTTCACTTGACAAGGCAGGAGCTCACAGAAAGCTCCAGCTCAATGAGTTGGACGAGATTCGTAGAGATGCGTACGATAGTGCTAAGGAGTATAAGAACAAAATGAAACTTGTGCATGATAAGAATATTTTACGAAAGTCATTTTCTCCAGGTCAAAAAGTTCTTCTGTATGACACTCGTTTGCATCTATTCCTTGGGAAGTTGCGCTCTCGGTGGACCGGTCCTTTTGTGGTTCGTACTATTTTTCCTCATGGCGCTATTGAGATTGAGACACCAGATGGTAGTAGTTCTTCAAAGGTTAACGGTCAGAGATTGAAGCCCTTTTTAGAGCTTTTTCCTACAGGTGATGTTGAGGAGGTCCCTCTGGAGGACCCTGTTTACCTTGATTGACCATCGAGGTGATTTGTATGTTGTATATTATTTTTGTAGGTTTTTGATTCCACTTCACCCAGGTACTATCTTTCCAACTTCTCTCTTTACTGATTCCTCATGTTATTTATACTTTTGGTACTGTTCTTTAATTAGAAACATTGAGGACAATGTTAGATTTAAGTTTGGGGGTGGGGTAGAAACTTTTTGTCCCTTTTTATCGTAATAAATAATCTCCAGAGCCTAGAAATTTATGCCTATTAAGGAGTGCACTAACTAATCTAAGTGGATGGAAGCATTTTGGTTTAGGAGTTGAGGAACCAATCTGATTAGATGGAAATGTCTATAAGAGTCTATTCATAAAAGCACGGAGCTCAGGTGTTAGAAATAACATGATAGTTTCACCGTATCTCGGAATCATCCTATTACTTCTGTTTTTGTTTTTGCAAATTTTTATGTTGATGTCTGCTGGGTTGAAATTTATTTTTTGATTTACTAAAAAAAAAAAAAAAAAAAAAAAAAAAAAAGACCAGACCAATTAGACCAATCGGAATAAATAACACTTGGATAGCAATATGTGTGTGTTCTCCCTGTCTCCGTCGCCTAAACAAGCGTGGAATGCAGGATCCACGGGAATTACCATGTAATCTGCTGACAAGAAGCATGCGCTTGGATCCAAAAGATCTAATCATGTCGTTAAAAAAATAATAATAAAAATAAATAAATGTGTGTTCAATAAATCGACCGTTGGTTCCCTTGTATATGCCAGACGAGTTGATCTAGAATTAGGATTATCGACCACTGGTCCCCTTGTATATGCCAGTTGTGTTGATATTAGTCCAGACCAGTATCTCAATCCACTAGGTCATAGGTTCATCTTGGCATTGAAGTCCATTCGCAACCATCTATTTCTATATCCATCTCTTAATCCTTCCATGTGATTTGTTTGATTCCGGATATTGATGTCCATAGTGCGACTATCTGAGTAGAGCTCTGTCACTTATATATGAATTTTAGTATATCTGAGTATACAGCAATTGGAATTTCGCATCAGGGTACTTCCTCCCGTAATCAATAAGTATGCCAACCAAGGAGGTTCTTTAGTGCATTCCAAGGTTCTGCGTAGATAGCTAGGGTCTGGAGTAAAGGTTTTGTGGGTACACCTCTGGTAAACCCTCCCGAGACTATAACTCGGCCGCTAGGGCCACCTAGGGGTTTAAAGGCTTGTTGCACATGCTAAGTGTAACCGACGATGCCTGCGACAGTGAGTTAGGATTTTATTTTGTAGTTTTAATTTGCTCGGGACTAGCAAATAATAAGTTTGGGGGTATTTGATAGACGCATTTATGTGTCTATTTTCATCTCTATTGTGTATATTTTTAGTACCCATTTTTGTACTAATGTTGGTATTTTATCCCTTTGTAGGTATTTTTGGGGAATAAACATTTTTGGGAAAATCGGCTCGAAAAGTTGTCTAAATGCACCCCAAGGGACAAGTGTTATACGGACTCCAGCAGCGGATAATAGGCACCCATGGCTATGTGTAGCCCAAATTCATCTTTAGCACCCATCTTCAACATTTGAAAACAGATTTTGGCGGGAAAACAGTTTACAGAAAACAGAATTTCTGTTTCGAATTTTGGATGATTTTTAAGGCGATTCAAGGGATGATTTTCGTTGGGTTAACCCTGTTAAGGATAAACAAGTATGGTATGAGCTGTAGAATCGATTAAACAGGGATAGAAATCCGTGTTGGAGCAAAACAGGGATAATTCATATTTTGAGTTGTTTTCGGTTTACAAAAGAGTTTGTGAAGAGTTTACGGCAAGATAGGAGTGTATGGAGTCCTTATTCAGTCCTGGGAGAGTTTAAGAGAGTTTGGAAACCAAGTTAACGCGTAAAAAGAAGATTAAAATCCCGTAACGTGCGGTGAAGAAAAAACGAAAAGATTTGGATTAACTCGAGAGATTTTGTGTTTAGTGGCTATATATAGGTTGATTCGAGTCATATTTGGAGATACGAACAATTTGGAAGAGTTTGGAGAAGTTTAGAGCCTTAGAGAAGCGTAAAAAAATCAACTGGAGTCGATACAGAAACTTTTCTGCTGCTGCAAAGAAGAAGAACACGAAGAACATTAGACCCTCAGAGACAGTTGCAGAAGCAGACTTATTTTCAGTGACAACGATTTACGGTCGCATCTTCCTGCAGTCACCGAAGCCTTTCAGCAACAATTCCGACTTCTGATTTAGACTTTCAGCAACTGCAGAATCCGCTGTTTTAACACTTTTCTCCCTTTTAATCAACTTTTGAGCCATAAACATGTATTTTGAGATTATGATTAATATGAGGAGCTAAACCCCATTGCTGAGGCGATAGAGGAAGCTATTTTTCCAACAAAAAGTGGTATATTCTATTTTATTTATTTTATTTCAATTATTTTTATGATTATTTGCCTTGATTTATAATTGTTTGAATGATTTTTGTTAAG
>JAJJMB010003208.1:319346-379531 GCA_023531105.1 Papaver atlanticum | reverse complement strand
AAAAAAAAAAAAAAAAAAAAAAAAAAAAAAAAAAAAAAGACCAGACCAATTAGACCAATCGGAATAAATAACACTTGGATAGCAATATGTGTGTGTTCTCCCTGTCTCCGTCGCCTAAACAAGCGTGGAATGCAGGATCCACGGGAATTACCATGTAATCTGCTGACAAGAAGCATGCGCTTGGATCCAAAAGATCTAATCATGTCGTTAAAAAAATAATAATAAAAATAAATAAATGTGTGTTCAATAAATCGACCGTTGGTTCCCTTGTATATGCCAGACGAGTTGATCTAGAATTAGGATTATCGACCACTGGTCCCCTTGTATATGCCAGTTGTGTTGATATTAGTCCAGACCAGTATCTCAATCCACTAGGTCATAGGTTCATCTTGGCATTGAAGTCCATTCGCAACCATCTATTTCTATATCCATCTCTTAATCCTTCCATGTGATTTGTTTGATTCCGGATATTGATGTCCATAGTGCGACTATCTGAGTAGAGCTCTGTCACTTATATATGAATTTTAGTATATCTGAGTATACAGCAATTGGAATTTCGCATCAGGGTACTTCCTCCCGTAATCAATAAGTATGCCAACCTAGGAGATTCTTTAGTGCATTCCAAGGTTCTGCGTAGATAGCTAGGGTCTGGAGTAAAGGTTTTGTGGGTACACCTCTGGTAAACCCTCCCGAGACTATAACTCGGCCGCTAGGGCCACCTAGGGGTTTAAAGGCTTGTTGCACATGCTAAGTGTAACCGACGATGCCTGCGACAGTGAGTTAGGATTTTATTTTGTAGTTTTAATTTGCTCGGGACTAGCAAATAATAAGTTTGGGGGTATTTGATAGACGCATTTATGTGTCTATTTTCATCTCTATTGTGTATATTTTTAGTACCCATTTTTGTACTAATGTTGGTATTTTATCCCTTTGTAGGTATTTTTGGGGAATAAACATTTTTGGGAAAATCGGCTCGAAAAGTTGTCTAAATGCACCCCAAGGGACAAGTGTTATACGGACTCCAGCAGCGGATAATAGGCACCCATGGCTATGTGTAGCCCAAATTCATCTTTAGCACCCATCTTCAACATTTGAAAACAGATTTTGGCGGGAAAACAGTTTACAGAAAACAGAATTTCTGTTTCGAATTTTGGATGATTTTTAAGGCGATTCAAGGGCTGATTTTCGTTGGGTTAACCCTGTTAAGGATAAACAAGTATGGTATGAGCTGTAGAATCGATTAAACAGGGATAGAAATCCGTGTTGGAGCAAAACAGGGATAATTCATATTTTGAGTTGTTTTCGGTTTACAAAAGAGTTTGTGAAGAGTTTACGGCAAGATAGGAGTGTATGGAGTCCTTATTCAGTCCTGGGAGAGTTTAAGAGAGTTTGGAAACCAAGTTAACGCGTAAAAAGAAGATTAAAATCCCGTAACGTGCGGTGAAGAAAAAACGAAAAGATTTGGATTAACTCGAGAGATTTTGTGTTTAGTGGCTATATATAGGTTGATTCGAGTCATATTTGGAGATACGAACAATTTGGAAGAGTTTGGAGAAGTTTAGAGCCTTAGAGAAGCGTAAAAAAATCAACTGGAGTCGATACAGAAACTTTTCTGCTGCTGCAAAGAAGAAGAACACGAAGAACATTAGACCCTCAGAGACAGTTGCAGAAGCAGACTTATTTTCAGTGACAACGATTTACGGTCGCATCTTCCTGCAGTCACCGAAGCCTTTCAGCAACAATTCCGACTTCTGATTTAGACTTTCAGCAACTGCAGAATCCGCTGTTTTAACACTTTTCTCCCTTTTAATCAACTTTTGAGCCATAAACATGTATTTTGAGATTATGATTAATATGAGGAGCTAAACCCCATTGCTGAGGCGATAGAGGAAGCTATTTTTCCAACAAAAAGTGGTATATTCTATTCTATTTATTTTATTTCAATTATTTTTATGATTATTTGCCTTGATTTATAATTGTTTGAATGATTTTTGTTAAGAAATTGTTATTTCTTTTGATAGAGCATGCTTAGCCATAGGTTCTTGATGCTTTATACTTTGGATTTACACTTGTTATTTAGAAAATCTATATGTTGCAATAGCTTAGAATCAAATTAAACGCAAAAATTGAATAAATATAAATACTAGATAAAATCACTTTGAACTTGGAAAAATAGTGGAATCTTATCCTCAGTGTTCTTTTAATATTGAAATCAACTTTGTCAGTGTTTGCTATAATTTTTAGTGATTTTTCTATTTAGTTTTGAATTTAAGTCTAAAGTTATCCTTCACAAGTTCGAGCAACGAATCTTTTTACCACTACAACTACAAAACACATCAGGATACTCCCTACAACGCGATCATTGGAAGGCCATGGATACATGGATTTAGAGGGGTAGCATCGACTTTCCACCAATGTATTCGCTTTCCTACTTCTGATGGGATAAGAGAAATCAGGGGAGATACCAAGCAGGAAAAAATCTGTCGGGACCTTAGCGTGCAGCAAAATGATGGGCAAACACAAAGAAAGAAATACAAGAAGAAGAAGGCGAAAGAGGCAAAGAAAGAAAGAGAGTTCCAAGTTTACATGGTAAGGGCGGCCGAAGGAAAGGGAATCCCAAGTGAAATCCCAGAAAAGGAAGGAGAACCCGTGTACCAACTAAAAGGGCCAACACCGCAAGGAGAACCTATGCCAAGTTTCACTGCTGAAGAGCCCACGAAAGACATTCATCTGGGGACGGAGGATGAACCAAAAATAGTAAAGACAGGAACCACAATGGGAGAAGAAGAAGAAAGGAATATAGTACAACTGCTAAATGATTATTGCGATGTTTTCGTGAGGGTTATGGGCGAAATTCCTGGCATATATCCTTCCCTTTCCTGCCATAGGCTAGCCATCATCCCGACAGCAAGACCGGTCAGGCAGAGGATACGAAAAATAGTATCAGTATATCATGAACAAATAGAGGCATAGCTACAAAAAATGATTGGGTCAGGGATGATAAGACCCGCGAAGTATGCAGAATGGGTCGCGAACATGGTGGTTAAGGATTCGCAAGATCGTTAATGCTATTAGACCGGTCAAGAGGCATTTTAGCCGTTAACGACTCGAATTCATAAATATGAACCTTAATTAATAGAAATTAATCCAACAATAATATGGAGACGAGACTAGTACCATTAGATAGATCTTGAAATGTTATACGAAATGGACTACTAGGTCGCGGCGATCGGATACCGGACGAGGAAGTTATCGCACTTAGAAATTTGGATGTCAAAGTTTGCCTAAAGTCAACCGTAGATGACTCAACCGTTGACTTTTCGACCGGGATGTTTGAAGGGACCTATGGTTAGTAAAAGGTCAGATCTTAGTAAATATTTAAGATTGGTAATAGTAAGAACCATTAGGTGTCTCCCTGGTGTAAGTTTATCTAAATAAACCATTATAGTTGGGTTCTCTACAGCAGCTGCTTATGAGATGAGGATGAAGTACAACTTTGACAGGGGTGTTGGTGCGTGTAAGACGTGGAAAAATGGTATTTAAACTTATGGTTTGCTGCTATGGAAAAGAATAGAACGGATTTAGATAAAAGAAGAAAGAGGTTAGACAATAGCGCTAGAGGAGGAGCTTAGAGAAAAAGATGATTAAGGTTGGAGTTGTTAAGAATGGAAACTCATGTGATGATGGTGAGTGTATGGTGGACTTATGATAAGGGGTTTATGTAGAGAGAGTAGGAAATTAAAGAGTTCATACAAAATCAGTAGAGCTTTAGTTGTGAGTCATTATGCATGATGATGATTGGAAATGATCATGGAACATTCTTTAAAAGCCAAGGTAACTCTCTGAAATGACTCTAGCCTATTACTGATGAATTGGGTTTGTGTTTTTGTAAGGAATAGTCTTAAATAAATCCATGTTTGTTATAGTGATATTCATTATTTCATGTGCATGGTGTTTGTATCACTGGCCATATCTAGAGACCTTTACAGGAACCTTAGAGAATTATTTAGACTTGTCTCTATAAACAAAAGTTGTAGTACGCCGGGTGGTATTTCTGTTGATATAAAGTTTGTTATTTTTGGTCAAGTAACGAGTGAGATATAGATGACCGAAAATAGCTAGTCGCGACTGAATTTGTGTGTAACAGTCGCGAGTGTTGATATGTATATATGGCACTTTCTAGATAGTTTCGAGTTGATATTGGAAAATATTCAGTTCGCATAATTTGTAGAGGGTCATCCCAAGATTTCATAGAGACCTTAGTTGCTTCATTCCGATTTATTATCAATCATATAGAGGCCTTCAAAGTTGTCTACGTGAGCTGAGTTTAGTAAAAATACTTAGAAAAATTATCAGTTAGTCTCAAGGAAGAAGATGACTGAGTCAGACAGCTGACTCAGTTTACCTGTATGACTCGCGGAGAGTCAGATCAGTTCATGGGTTAGGGTTGGCAGGCTGTTTAGCGGTCCGACTAGGGTTGGTTCGCGGGTTAGTAGTCCGGTTGGACCAAACCGCGGGTTAGGGTTAGAGCCAGATTATGCATTTTGGACTTTTGGACCCCTTATGATCCGAATTAGCTTTCAGTTCCAAAGTTATAGAGTTTTTCAAGGGATTTCCGATGATACCCAATTTGACCCGTTTGATAAGTGGATATTAGTTCATGCCTAGAACATTAAATACCAGGTTAAAGAATCATTTATAAAACGAAAACCGTTAGTTATTTGACTTAGCTTATAACTGGAGACTTGTATGAAATTATAATGTGATTGTTGCGTGAGCTTATTGGCTAAATTCTTAGAGTGCTTGTGTGATTAACAATTAGTCTTTGTTAACAACGATCGATTGAAAGGATGAACCAATGGATTGAGGAATACAAGGTAGACGTGGCTTGTCATCAAATCAGGTGGGAACTCTGTAACCTTATTGTAATCATTAAGTTCCTTTTCATATGCAAGCATGATGTGCCATTACTTCTTATGAGCATATTTGTGTGTAAATGATTGGGTATGTTGTGTAATATGCATTGTTTGGATTCTCCAAATGTTATATCTATTTTTATGCTTATTATAGCCCAGATGAGGTAATATCGTTAATAAGGGCTTCGGCTCTCAATATTATTTTGTCACCATTTCTTGTGAGAATCCATTCATTTGTATATTATGCTTGATTGTAAAACCTTCGGGACTTACGGTGGTAGTTTACGGAATCATGGTTTGTATGGGCACTCCGTGTGGATGGCGCTATCATTCGAGTCTAGAGTTATTCTGCTTTCGCTTTCTCCAATGAGTTTGGCAAAGTCTGAGTGACATATTTTTGGTTTGTTCTAGTTTCACTTTTGTAGATCATCCGGTGGTGGTCTTTCACGGATATTGTTATTATGGTCCGCAATATCTGAGGAGGTGGAATTAGAATAACCTTTCTTTTATGAATGTAATAATTCTATGCTTGTTAGATGCTGGGTGAACAATTTGATGTGTGTTTGTGTGATTTTCCCGTGAGGAGTGTTTGTGGTCTCCCCACAGCTCCTTGCTAAGTCTTACTCAGCACGAGAAGTGTAAATATTATATAGCATGGGAAATGCAATATAGCAATCTGACACGTAAAGCGTAATAGTATTACTTTTTATTTTATAACCTAATTTATGTCGTTAATGACCCAGATGAGGCAATATTATATCGAGGTATTTGGGGAAATCACTCTTATGCATGTTATGCACGATGACATGTTTAATTATTATTCTTTAGAACTGTGAAGCATATTAGTTATTACTTGAAAGTTATATGTTTCCATTGGGCACCCCTTTGGGATGATGTGCTCACTCGTTCCCACTTCAGTTTCAGTAATCAGAAGTAATGGTGCCCGTGAACATATCCATTTTCGTAGCTTAAAGCTTTTAGCGATGTTGTGAATCTTTTATATATATATGTATTCTATATTATTCTGTAAAGTAACACATTAATATATTCATATCACTCGAGAGATTTGTCATTTGTATAATATCAGAGAGTTTGGGTTTTGTTATTAGCACTTTATGTAATTATGATTCTTAGAGTCGGTAATCTAGGTTTGATGTTTCAATTAGGTTGTAATCCTATTAGCTAAGCAGGTGATTAGGTTGGGGCGTCACAGTGGTAGTCCCTAAAAAGAACAAAAAGATTCACATTTGCATCGACTTCACCGATCTAAACAAAGCCTACCCAAAAGACAGTTATCCGCTACCGGACATCCCTCAAACGGTGGAGTCAGTAACTGGGTGCGAAAGAATATCGTTGATGGATGGCTATTCAGGATACAACCAAATACCCTTAGAAGAGGAGGATCAGGAGAAAACAGGATTTTTTGCACCAAGGGGTCTATACTGCTACACCAGAATGTCCTTCGGACTAAGAAACGCGAGAGCCACATACCAACGCATGGTAGAGAAAGTATTCAAGCCATGGATACCCACCACTTTGGCGGTTTATGTTGACGACATGTTGGTCAAAAGCAAAAAATCAGTTGATCACGTGAAAGATCTGAAGGAAATCTTCGAGCAAATGCGAAAGATAAAAATGAAAATAAATCCCGCGAAATGTATCTTTGGGGTCGCATCAGGAAAAAAATTGGGTTATATTGTCTCGAAAGAAGGAATTCAAGTCGATCCCATTAAAGTACAAGCCATTTGCTAAATACCTTCGCCAGCTACTATCAAAGACGTGCAGAAACTGAATGGCCTAATCGCATCCCTAAGACGATTCATTTCGCGTTCATCCGATAAATGCAAAAACTTCTTTAACATCTTAAAGAAAAAAAGAAAGTTCACATGGACACAAGAATGCGAAACCGCCCTCCAAAACATAAAAGACTATCTGGCAAATTTATCAATGCTGCAAAAGCTAGAACCAAACGAAGAATTGCTGATTTATCTCGCCACAAAGCCATATGCACTCACTGCAGTACTGCTCCGATCATATCAAGGAGTGGAGAAACCGATTTACTACAACAGCAAAACCTTCAACTCTGCAGAGCGAAATTACACCAAAATGGAGAAACTGATACTGGCACTGGCTTACGCGACTTAGAAGCTTCGCATCTATTTCCACGCACACAGAGTCAAGGTGTTGACTAAAACACCCATTGAGTATGTGCTAAAATCCTCCAAGAGAGTGGTAAATATCGAGAGATGCAATGTGCAAATCGAGCAATTCCTGATAAGCTATGAAGTACTATCTTCACCAAAATCTCAAGTAATCGCCGATTTTATCGCGGACTTTCCATTGGAAGAAAATGATGTCAAAATGAAATGATGGAAGTTGATGAAGATCACGCAGACCCGAAAAACTTGCTGAAAGAAGACAACCATAGGAGGTAGGAAATTTTCGTGGATGGATCCGTGAATAGTAAAGGAAATGAAATAGGGATTGTTTTCACTTCGCCCACAGGAGGAAGAATAATACACTATTTCAGATTGGAATACAAAACCACAAATAATTAAACAGAATATGAAGCAGTGATACATGGATTAAGATTGGCGGTGGAGATGGGGCTGGACGACATCAGACTTACCAGTGATTTGCATCTAGTCATTCGCTAGATGGATGGGCGATATAAGGTGAATGATCTCGCACTACAAAGATATTCGCAATTAGCAAAGCAGTATTCAGATCAGATCCCAAAAATCATTTGGAGATACATATGCCGAAAGGACAATCGGTATACTAGCACACTCGTGTTCATCTCATCAATGATGGTGAATCCTGAAACAAGATTCATTCGCATTGAAAGCTTAATGCAGCCGTCAATAAACACGTAGGGACGCGCTGTAGAAACAGTAAATATAAGAGACGATGGCGGAGAGAAGGAAATCGATAAGACAGACTGGCTAACCCAAATCTACAAGTTTCTACAAAATAGAGAAGTCCCACGCGACAGACTAGAAGAACATAAAGCCAAGAATAAAGCCACAAATTACCAGCTGCGCGATGGGGTGTTATACAGAAGGTCCTTCCTTGGACCACTCCTGAGGTGCTTGTCGCCTGAAGAAGATATTGAAATTATGAAGGTAATACACTATGGAGACGCCAGAAATCATAGCGGAACGAGATCTTTGGCACTCAAAACTAAGGGGCAAGGCTACCACTTTCCACATATGCATGAGGATGCGAAAGATATTGCCACTAAATGCGAAGAATGACAAAGATATTGGAAACATATTCATGCACTAGGAAGGACCCTAAATTCAGTATTAAGTGTCTGGCCTTTCGCGAAATGGGGCTTGGACATAGTGGGACCCCTCGTACCAGGAAGCAAGCAGCGAAGATACCTGATCGTAGCAACAGATTATTTCACGAAATGGGTCGAAGCAAGGGCGACCCAACACATCAGAGACCGCGATGTATTTTCCTTTATATTTGAACAAATCATATGCATATTTGAAATTCATGTACAATTAGTGTAATAAAATGGGAAGTAGTTTGAATGGCAGAATATCGCCATGTTGCTTAACGCGTTCAAGATCCAGAGCGGCAAATCGACTCAGCTCTACCCTCAAAGCAATGGCCAGGCTGAGGTAACCAACAAAACCCTAGAAGATATACTGAAAAATAAAATCAATGGGCACCACAAAGGATGGTGCGAACAGCTTCATAATACTTTATGGGCGTACAATACAACAAGGCGTGAAGCTACCTAGAATGTCTCCATTCTATTTAAACTATGGTGTGGAGGTTGTACTACCGACAGCAAGCACGAACCTTGGGATAAAAACTTAAATACGGATCTCATATTAGCTAAACTCAATGACGTGGAGGAAAATAGGGAAGTCGCACTACAACACATGATGAATTATCACCAAAGACTGTCCCGAGAATACAACAAAAAGGTCAAACCAAGAAACTTTAAAGTTGGAGATTTGGTATTGCGCGAAATCCCACCATACCAGGGGGATTCAGGAGGAAAGCTTGTGAAGAAATAGGAAGGACTATACATCGTCAAAAGCATCATCGTAAATGGAGCATATGAGCTCACTGACAGCGAATGGGAGAACACACTCACTCTCCTTGGAACAGTTTATACGTTAAAAGATACTATCCTTAAGAGACACAATGTACCGCCAGAAGAAAGCGAAGAAATGTAAAATGTACCTGGTAAAATATTTCCAATGAATATAAAGCACTTCTTCAACAAAGCAACAAGCCAAAGGCGAAACAAAGTCTATACGACAATAAAGTAAGACCTCAATAGGGAACAGAAAAGTTACATATTAAAACTTCTACTTAGGGAGGCTGGGTACCAAATTTTGGCATGTCAACTTAGTTCACGTGATTGTGCGATGGAGATTTAAGCACGATCACATATGAGGCGACCATAAGCCCTAATGCGCGTCATATTGGGAAAATCTTGGAAAAGTCACTTATATTAGGGCGAAACAAAATCCTATCCATCGGAGGCCACTGAGAACGAACCACTCAGCGAATAAGTTCTCCGACATGGGGTGTAGAAACATGACCAGTGGAGTAAAAGGAGTTCCTGGTTTGGAAACACTCGGTCCCGAGTAAACCCACCTAGGGTGTGATTTTGTACCCATAAGCCACATAGGCGGAAGGAATGAGATCACGAAAACAACTGATTGTCGTATGAACGGATGAGAGGAGCCCAACTGAAATGGTTAGGGGTGACCTCCTTGAAGGGGAAACTCAGGGGGAAGTAAAGGGACGGCACCCTCCACGGAGCTGAATTGTGTCAAAGACGGCAATGTGTTGGGGTTTGTGCTCACGGGAGTATATAAGACCTGTCATATTGTCGCAAATACAACCTGAGGAAGTAACAATACTAACATAGATAAGGAAATATCGGTGTCCAATGCCTAGCAAGAGCACATGGAACTGAGATTTTGTTGCCCAATATTGAAGACCCTGCCCAAGGCGACCATAAGTCCTTTAAGTTCTCTATGCAGGAGAAGGCAATAAGACCTTACTTAGAAGACAAATACGACCTATAAGAAACTTCAAAGTCGCACAGAAACGCGAAATAAAGTGAGGAAATGAAAGATCGTACTGAGGCATGAAGGAGCTATGAGGAGACACACCTCAATAAAGCTAAGTATTATTAATCTTTTATCACATACTTTGCTCAGTTTAACATGTTTAAATTATACTTGCATAAACATCCATGCTATCATGCAACATCACAGTTTTGTGGCAAAGGTTCACTTCGCATAAAAACCAAACATTAAGATAATTTCGCATACAACAAGAGGCAAGAATAAATTTAGCTTTTGCCTTAATGTATAACTCGCACCATTCTGGCATTCGCATAAATCCAGTATTCGCATAAACCATGAACAAGGATTCGCATTATACTTCTTTTTGTAATATCATTTTGTTTGCATATATAAATATTCGCACCATTCACTTGGCATATTATTTAGAGCAGGAATCTTCCTGAGAAGGTGGAAAGTCGAGGCAAGTATGGGAATACTAAAATTCAAATGCTTTCCACCTCCTCAGTCAGATACCTAAAATATCTTAAAGCATGCTGAGGCATATTTCACAAATTAACAATAGAAAATAAATAGCATTCGATTTCGGAAACTTGTCTACTTCCAAATTTTAAATGCAGAAAGGAAATACAATCGCGAAGTAATAATACGCCCCTAAAGCTAGGAAACGCCCAGAAACCATGCAGACAACAGAAGAAGAAGATACAGAAAAGAACACCATTAAATTTCTACTCGCCCTTGAAAATCATTGCCCGTTCAGTTTCTCCCATCACGAGGAAGACCCAACATCGCCCTTGATCATTCCAACTCCCACCAATAGACAAGATGCTTCCAAGCTAAAACGCGCAAAAGATATACAACAGCGCAATACATCCTTCCAACAATAAATTTGGATAAAGAGGTCGACTCTTCTAAAGGAGAATTATCGAGGATAACGGATAATTCTTTCCGTATGATGATCCGAGGATCAAATTGAGGACCAAACAAACGAGAGGACATACTATCATGCTTGTGATGACCACGATCAACCTGTAAGGCAGCATAGCGATACTTCACCTTCAGACTATTGGGCGGCTTATTAGTGGTAGGAATCTCAGAATCATAAAGTAGAAGAAAAAGACCCACTTTCAACCTTCCAAGCGCGAGAGGCATACCATTCGCGCTCCATTGTTTTCTAAGAACCCTCTATTCATCCAACAAAGTAATAGAAGATGAATCCTTCGGAGTCACAAGTGTGAAATCTCTTTGAAAAATTTCAAGATTTACTGCTTGTTTCTTGATCGATTCACGCTTGAATCTGCATATTTAAGCATGGGAATAAGTATGGGAATACTAAACAAAACAAAAGACTCGAAAATAATGATGGCGGAAATAAAATAACAAAAATTACGACCATGTCAGAAAGATGTAAAACATAGAGAGCTGAGGCAAAAACTCACTGTGAAGGTAACATAGCAGCAGCAGGAACAAACATACTATGATTTACCATGAAAGTTGCAGAGCTCGACAGAAAAGAGGAAGAAGAAGATAGTAGAGAATAAAATAAAAGATTTTCTAACTCTCTTCTGGGTATTTATCCAAGGAAAAGCAATAAAGACGCACCGCCGGAAAAGAAGAAAACTGTCAACACGTGTAGCAGTTACGCAGAAAATACGGAAGCATGTCGGGTAAGACAGAGAAGATGAAAAGACAGGGTCGACGCAAAGTTTGACTGGAATTCTTGCATTATTCCACTTACAGAAAAACAACGCGAGAAGATGAAAAATGTGGGGGAGTAATATCGCACAAGACAAAGATGAAACTTCTTTCTAATCAAAACAATCTTAAGCGCGAAGATACAACAATTACCAAGAAATAAGGCGAAGAATAATTACGCGACAATAGAGGAAGAACGCGAAAAACAGCTACACGATAAAGACAATGCAGCTACTAACTCCATCAGAAGAAGCGCGAAGGACTAAGCAGCAGCGCGATAGACAGAGACAGCTTTTAAAAGCCTGGCGTATAAGACAAACTGAAATAGAATCCGTCAACTATGATCTTGCACTTGAAACATGGTTGTCTATTATTGAATTATTTGCCTATATAAGGGCTCAAAAATGATAGAGAGAGAGAGAGATCAGTTGAGATAGATAAGCTAAGGAAGTTAGTTACCCGAGAGAAAGTATTCAGAGTTCAAACTTCATCTTTGTATTCCTCCATTACTATATACAATCTCAACTTGAATTCATTTAAGAACATCATATCTTTAATATAAAGTGTTTGAGAAGATCATATTAGTGTCAAAGTGGTGAATAATATCATTAATGTTTGAGTTGATCAATATGACTTAAGCTTTGTGTTCTTATCATTACAAATGGTGTAGTTGTGGGATTTTCCGCAACTACATGATGCATAGAAGAGTCAAGGGTGTGGTAAGAGCAACCAAAGGCTCCATGCTTGCTTTTGCATGGTGGAAATATATAACGAAATCCAGAGTACCGGTCACAGAACAGGAGCTTCCGTAGATCAAGCACGGAGAAATTCAGCAGTTTTGCTCAAAGGAAGGGTTTTGAAACTAAGAAAGTCACCTTCATGGAACAGGAGCTTTCCCGCATTAAAAAAATAACTGGAATATTCAATGGCTTCATATTTTATGCAATTTCGTTCCATTGGAAAACTTACTACTATATTCGATCAAAGCATGTGGGATTTTATCTCTTTTTGTACTTCGATTTATCTCTTTTTGTACTTTGAACTCAAATAGCCCTGACTTCAATTGGTATTCAACAGAAAATCAAGATGAATGAAAACTAAATTTCAACTGATTTGAGTTAGAACTTATTTTCATAAATACTTTGATTTTGAGATATCTTTCATTTTGAAAGAAAGGGAGGAAGGAGGAGTAGGTTCGACCAAAGAGATAAACGTGATTTTGATTTCTAAAGTTCAGGTCTGCTTCAGATTGGTTAATAGATGTATAAAGTATAGATTTCCTATCTAGAAACAAAACCCATTAAAGGTCGACTACAAGAAAATTTGGAATACAAAGAAATTATAAGAAACATAACAATTATGATCAAATTAAGCCAACAACTTGTTCATGGAATAACTTATTACAAAGCAAAACAAGAAAAGAAGATAATACATAGATGTTGCTAGATGACCACGGTAGACGAGTTCAGCCCAAGTTGCAACAAATGCAGCCTGTAACAACTTGATTGTTCACAAGTAAACGGCAGATAACCATATGAAGAAGAGGAATCAGAGAATTACCGACTAGTGCATTACAGTGATTTTCACATTCATTGCAGGGAATATCCAACCTGAACGATTTAGGTCCCAGCAAATCACATGTATCAGCCTTTACACATAATAGTGGACATTGATCATTACAAGACAAACCCAAAGCTGATTGCACCAGATCACACGAATCACCTTGGGCAAAATCTGAAACAAACAAAATTAAGAGAAACCCAACCAGAAAAGGAGAGAAGACACCTACAGGATGAGTTTTTGCCATAACTTATTCATTTGTTGGATTTTGATTTTGATTTTAATTTTGTTTAAGCTCCTAAGCTTTGAAGAAATTTCGTGGTACCTACTACTTTTATCGAATATATATTTTGTTTTTGGTATAGATCACGTCGTCACGAACTCACGACGACAAGTTAGAGCCAAATAAAATCATTGTAATGTACTGTACCGTTGACAAATCAAGAATCATTAGCTTAAATTATTATAATGCGATAAATTTCGTTAGATAATCATCATATTTACGTCATGAAATTGTAATGAAATTTCAGCTGCCTAGATTGATTATAGATTGATTATAACACGTACATTGCTTATAATCAATTTCCGGACATTATAATTTTAGTAACCCTAAATGTCCAGTGCAAAAGTTATTTCTCTTGTGACTTATACGCTAACACAAATCGGTGGCACAAACTTCTCTATTTAGAGTTTTCCCAGAATACAAATTTCTATATAAACAAAAGGGTAAAAGTGTATTTGCAAGGCTTTCCTAAGATTAAGTCTTCAAAGGCCTATATAACTACCGTGGACGGACGTTCTGCACAAAGGTTAGTGTTTGAAACTTGGTATGAGTATGATCGGAAAAACGAAGCTGCACCATCTTCCTCATGAAATCATCACAGACATACTTACTCGCTTACCTTTTGAGTACGCGATACCCTGCAAAGAAGTGTGCAAAACCTGGAGAAAAATCTTGCATCAAATTAAGCGCGACAAAAAAATAAATCTTCTTTTTGTTGGTGATCTTGGTTTTCGAGGATATAGGAAACTATACCATGGAGAATATGATGAAAAGAATAACAGAACAATACATGAGCAGCTCTCTTACAATGCACTTACACCGCTGGGTAACCCTAATGTCCCTTGCACTAATTGTGTCACAGTTGGCTCCCGTAGGGGTTTGGTTTGTTTTGTCATGAATAACAAAAACCTCAGTGACCAACTACTCAGTTACGATGATCCTATCTATATTTGTAATCCTTTCACGCAACAAACCGTTCGTCTACCTCTTCCTCCGCAATTAGTTAATTTGCGTCCTAAAAGTGCAAATCATTATTTCTTGGTTGTTGGATTTGGTTATCTTTATGCAACCAATGAGTACAAGATTGTCAGAATTTATTACAGCAATAATTTTTGCGAAGGACATGTCCAGGTATACACTCTTGGTGGCAAGAGCGGAAGATGGAGAAACACATGTATAACTGATAACTATTTGAGAAGGTTTGAATTTTCACATGGAATTCTTTTCGACGGAGCTCTTCATTGGATAAAAAACACAGGCAAAGAGATTGTAGCTTTTGATTTAGCAACTGAGAAGTTCCGTTCCTTCCCGATACCAACTTGTATCCTACTAAGAGATAATCACCATTACCCCCAGTTACTGCTGTTAGGAGGTTATTTATCGATTGCTATTCTGGTATCTCCACCACCTAAATGTTGCAAGAGTACTGAGATATGGTCGTTAAAACCAATGAACGATCTTAAGATGGAAAGTGGCCGCGAATTTACTATACATGCGGACTTCTTTTCTCTAGCAATGTGTCATCCAGTGGCGCTAAAAGATGAAAATAATAAAGTTATATTGTGGGATATGGGAAGTGGGATAAAACTTGGTCATTATGACCCCAAAACTGCAGCTTTAGAAGAACTTGTGTATGAGAATTTCGAAGTATCTCGAGTAATTCCGTATGTGAAGAGCGATGTTTCGTTAACAGTACTAGGGGCTGATCTGCCAGTAGTTGATTGGGAAAGCTAATTCTTCTTCTCGGTTATAATTCTTTTTATTTACTTTGGTGATAAGTAACTAGTCAAATTATTGGATTTGTTATTTTCCTTGTGGACACGCTTTTGGAGTATTATTTTTTAGAAAAATGTGACTGTTAGAGTTGTTACCGCCGGCAAGATTTTTTTTTTTTTTTTAAGTTGAACCAAACTGATCTAATTCTGCTCCACCTTGCCTGCACAGGCACAGGGATTTAATAATGAATGCACGACAGAAGTTTGCAAAACCTGGAGAAAAATCTTGAATCATATTAAGCGCGACAAAAATATAAATCTTCTTTTTGTGGGTACATATTGTTCTCGAGGACGTAGGCAACTATACCATGGAGAATATGATGAGAAGAGTAACAGAACAATCCATGAGCAACTCTCTTACGATGCACTTACACCTCTGGGTAATCCTAACGTCCCCTACACTAATCGTCTGATAGTTGGCTCCCGTAGGGGTTTGGTTTTTTTTCTCATGAATAACAAAAACCACGGTGAACTATTCGATTACGATGATCCTATCTATATTTGTAATCCGTTCACCAAAGAAACCATTTGTCTTCCTCTTCCTCCTCCTCCACAATTAGTTAGTCTACCTAAAGATGCAAAGAAGGCATGGGATGATTTCTCGGTGATTGGATTTGGTTATCTTTATGCAACTAATGAGTACAAGATTGTCAGAATTTATTACAATCAATGCAGCATATTTTGCAAAGGACAAGTGCAGGTATACACTCTTGGTGACAAGAGTGCAGGATGGAGAAACATAGGCACCATCGATTACTATTTGAATAAGAGGGAATGTTCAAACGGAATTCTTTTCGATGTAACTCTTCATTGGATAACCAACATGGGAACTGAGATTGTAGCTTTTGATTTAGCAGATGAGAAGTTCCGTTCTGTTCAGATACCAACTTGTATCCTACAAAAATATGATTTCCGTTTCCCCCGGTTACTCATGTTAGGAGGGTATTTGTCGGTTGCTCTTCAGGGATCTTCACGACATGGACATTGCAGCAGTACTGAGATACGGTCAATAAAACCAACGCAGGATCCTAAACTGGAAAGTGGTCACGAATTTACTATACACTCGAAACACTCCTTGGCTCCATCAATCTGTCATCCAATAGCCCTTAAAGGAGACGACAATAAAGTTCTATTGTGGGATGTGGGAAGGGGAACACCCTTAGTCATTTTGACACCAAAACTGCAACTTTAGAGGAATTTGTGTACGAAAATTTCGAAGTATTTCGAGTAATGCCGTATATGAAGAGCGATGTTTCGTTAACGGTACTAGGGGATGATCTGCCGGTAGTTAAATGGGACAACTGTCTCCCCCGGTCTAAATAAGAATAATCTTCTTAGGCTCTTAAACATGGATCCCCGGTAGTTCAGATCAGAATTTTTATTCATGTATGTTTATTTTTTTGAATTTTTTTGAATTTTTTATTAAGTATTATTATATGAAAGTTCCACTCATCCACTGTAATTCATGACGTAGCTAATCATTTTTAAACATGGATCATAGTAGTCCTGCACTGAAATAAGTCCACACTTTCACAGTAAGAAAAACTTGATTCGTGACAGTAAAGAAAAACTAGATGGGCATGGGCTTCATTCAAAATTAGCACCACAGTATCCAAAACATGGAAGTTCTCTCGAGAGCCTATCCCACCGTCATATACACTAGTAGATATAGGAGTATAATTTAATATATATGGCCTAAGTTTAAGGTATTAGCAATACAACCTGCTCCATCACGAACCAATAAAGAAAATCTTATGAGCGCATTCTCTGTTATTGTCCAATGTCTTTCTGGATCCACTTCCTTTGTTGTTCTCTTGAATCTCGCGACTTATTCTTTGCTTTTGACCCCCAGTTCTTACGTTGTTTGCTGCTACTAGGCTTGTTTGATAGGCTTGAACCTGTCTCAGAGGGAGGAGTAGGTTTGCAAACTGGATCTGTTTGTTGTTGTGGTTCAGTGATTGGCTCGGCAGTCTCCTTAGGTTGCACGACAGGTGGTTCTGGAAGAAACATTCCTGGCCGTAATACTTCGTTTTTCTTTGGTTCAATTAGCCCACTATTCTCTTCTTGTAACTTCAACACGGCTTCAAATTTCTTTCTTCTGGCATTTTCAGCTTCCGATTGCAAGACCTCCTTTTCATACTCAATTTCAGCTCCAGTAAAATTCTGATTCACATAAAAGAAGTCGTTCAGGCAAACCTCAGTTATTTAAATTTCGGCTAAATAAAGTAGGCCATTGCATAGTGTGTAATGAGTTAGAACATACCGTTTGAGATAAATTGGTTCCAACCAAATCAAGGACATGTTCAATGTCCTTTGTTTGAAAAACCATGCGGCAGACAGGACAGAGTCCAGGATTCAGGTTAACTGTTCCATGTGAATCTGAGCTAAAATTCAACAATTCTAAGTAAGAAACATGATCCGCCAGATGAAATTACAGGATTCAAGAGCAGAATAAAAATTAAGAAACAAGCTTCCTATACATAACCACCAGAGTGTTTTCCAGGTAACGCAGATTTATATTACCTCTCTAAATTTCTAGATTGTGAAGAAGAGACATTTGAAGCATCCGGATTTGTTTCCTTCTGCTCCTGGAGCCACTTCCACCACCTTATAATGCATTCACTAGAAGTAAAAAATAAACGTTAGCAACCCAATAATAGAAGTTCAACGTATTGATTCAATACAGAGATGGCATGAGAGATTTGTTTCAGGCAGCATTTTGTGGTGTCTTCAGCTCACCCAGTTTCAGATTCTATAGGTCAAGACTCAAGATCATAAAGTTTAGTTGAAAACACTGAGATGAGGCTTACGTCCCCTTCATTGTTTTGTTTTTTAATATCTTGTCAATAAACCAGATGGACTGATGGCAAATATCTATTCTATTTGCACAGGAAGAATTTATGAGGTATAGGAAATATTATTACCTGTGAAAGCAGTGAAAGCAGGACATCAACTTCATAAATGGCAGGAAATCGCCTTCTGTATCATCTTTACGTAGAGTATTCAAGCATAAAGGGCAATCCCCATCAGGATGGTTCATGTTTGTTAGAGCCTCCACTGCTTCCTGATTAAATTTTCAAAATTAGCCAATAGTAATACATTGTATATTTTTAGTACGAGAGACCACATGCTGAACTAAACCAGCTATCAACCCCAGCACACAATGAAAACAACAGAGAGAAAGAAATAGATAAAACCAAAGTTACCTCACAAAGTGCTACAAGCATGAGACATGAACATAGTTCTTGGGATTTCTCCCTTAAGATATTTAACAAACGTACTTTCCGTTCCTCATCAAGACCCTTTGACTCCTTAATGTCGATTTGTGGTGGCTCCTCAGGGTACTAACAAAGGAATGAAATACAAGACTAAGACATTTTGACAGCCATACATGTGCGAATTACACAAAAAATACACTAAAACTTCTTTACAAGCAGTATTCAGTAAGAAACAAATTATATCATCTTTGAAGGCACTAAAGTAGCAATAGTTTCTGCTGCGGTGGCTCCGAAGTAACCACATTTATAAATAAGGAGACCTAACAAATATCTATTAAAGTAGGTTTTGCACTCTTGCTGTGTGTTAAACACGATTAGAACCACCTGCTTGTTTTATGGAAGCCGATATCGTGCAGTTACTAGGCAATATGAACGAGCTAGTTCAGCATTCATTTATATAATTGCTTCTACTCTGCTTATCCACATGTATGATTTCCATATTGCACACACGAACATGGACGTGATTAGTTCTGTTATGTAAAGACGTTTTGCTCGAGATGCTTATCGGTACTCAAAATTACTCATACTGCAACTATTCCACTAAAACATGAAGCTCACTGAAGGGAAACACCAATATATGATCCTAAAAAGATCAATGCCTAGTACACCAAATTGAGAGACCCCGGGGGAATGGAGCTCATCACTCTATTACCCCGCCCCCTTCTCATTCAGTCAGCCCCTCAATTGGTTCACAGGATTCTATCTGCTTAGCATTACTCTGGTAAAAGTGTCACTACAATTGAATTGAATTGAATTGAATTGAATTGAATGCTGTTTCACACCTTAGGTCCTGCTTGTAAGCAAAGAACAGCTTCCACAAACTGCAATACCCCAAAATAAGAAAATCAAACAACGCCACGAAAATTGAAAAAAGAAACAACAGAAACCCTACATTCTACTGAAGAATGTCTCAAAGATTTGATTTTTTACCCATGTAGTGAGAATGTTAAATAACCCAAATAATAAAAATCATAAATTTGGGATGAAAAATATGAAATTTTGGGAAAACCCCCAATTTCCAAAAACACTAAAGTCTATCAATGATTGGAGATCTTTACACGTTTCATAAGAATCTAAGACAACCCAGAAAGAAAAATTCAACAAAGGAGTCAAATTTGAGAAAAAAATTATGAAAAAATTGCGAAAAAAGTAGAAATTGTATAATTGAAGACCTGTTGTGAAGAATCCTCAGCAGTTCTAGGTTTGATATGAATGTTAAGATGAGGTGGGTAACGCTGGAGAATAGAACAATCTTTTTCATATACAGATTCAACAGCTTCAACTTCAAAGAGTACTTCTTCTTCTTCAGCCATTGATTTTGAACCTCTTTTCACTCTCTCTGTTTCTTTTCTTCTTTTCCTTTTTATTTTGAAGCATTGATTCTTTTCTCTGTAATAAAGATATAAAGAGAAGGGTCTTTGTTGCCTCACTGGAATGGACTTGGGCTATTAACAAGGCCTCTTCATACACTGGAAGCCCAAATTATTGAGGTATTTAGGCTTACTCGTATGGTGTGCTAATCTAGCAGCTAGATTAGCGGTCCACGTCAGCTAGGACAACCTCTTAAGTCCTATGGCGGTGCTAATCTAGCAGCTAGATTAGCAGTCTCAGCGTTGTTTGGTTCAGCGCAACCAATCTCAGCCGTCAGATCAAAAAATAAATCTAGGAGCGCTGAACCATTCAGCGAAAAGGTGATTTTTGTGGCGCTGAACCATTCAACGCAACTATCTCGCTGCTAGTTCAAGTGCGAGTAAATGGTAGGAGAGAGAACTAGTGTTAACAAATAGACAACACTTTTTTTTGGCACTGCAACATTTTTCTGCTAATCTAGCAGCTCAATCTAGCCCATAGGACTTAGCCTTATCTGAAGTGACCGTCTTAATATTTGAGGTGAGCAAAAACACCCAAACCCGTGTATTTTACCCAAACTAATTCGCATTTTGGCGGGTGGACACCTAAGCTGTTTCTTGGAGGAATGGACGCGGGTGAATTTTAAAACCGCTGGTTATCACGGGTTTTCCGTGGATGGAACATCACCATCTGTTGGATACCAAATCCTAAAGATAATGTTAGTATTTTACATATGTGAAGGTTATTATAAAAAGTTGGTAGATAATATACATAGTTTTCTATTGAAAAACATTGAAGATCCTCAATGATATTCCAAAAGTATCAATTTTGGATTGAGCTGCGCTCTTTGTATCAATAAATATTATAATTTTGGTTTTTGAAAAGACATTGTGTTTCTCTTGTTATGTTAACAAGCATCTAACCTGGTACATACGTGCCGGCTGTTTCGAGAGTGTCTACATCGCAGGTGGTCAAAATTGGATCAGTGGATATACGTAGTTTATCATTTTTTTATCAGAATCTTCAGACCTTCACTTGATGCCGTTTGAGACACTGTAAATGTCCATGAGTAAAAAGTGGCATTGGCAAATTGACGTCCGCATGCAGTAGAATTTGACTTAGGCTCTTGTTGATTGTCATAGCAAATCAAACTTTTATAGGATATTTCCTTCTTCTTAATACAAAAGGTAAGCTTGCGGCAGCAGAAGACAATAGCAACCTTGGAATGTACGCATGAAAGACGACTTGGTTGCCTAGTATGATCTGTGCTTCAATAACCCTTTTATCAATTTGGTTTACAATTAATCGGGTTCCGATGCAAAGACCCATGCTCTCATTCATGTTCTGTAGTAGCATAAGCGAAACTCCAATTTTAAGTTGCAAGTGATGGTCCGGAATTCCTGGAAATTGCAAGGAATTCAAAAATTTAGTATAATATGGAGCATCTTAATGTTGAATGGATCGTGTCATCCGGTAATGTTGTATGCATTCAACAAATGATGTGTTTCTCCTGTGACCGTCGAAACAATGTAGTGGTTAATTTCATCCAGACTA
The DNA here is from genome assembly GCA_023531105.1 of Papaver atlanticum. Lineage (NCBI taxonomy): Eukaryota > Viridiplantae > Streptophyta > Magnoliopsida > Ranunculales > Papaveraceae > Papaver > Papaver atlanticum. The sequence goes on along the minus strand of JAJJMB010003208.1, from coordinate 358,057 downwards.
TTGTTTTTTGGTGCCAATACACATCTTTCACTTAACTATTATGTCTCACCATATGTATGTCGAGAATTCTTGGATACATGATGGACACAATTTTCACGCATTCCTCAAGTTGGGTATTTCATATCTGTAAGTGCAATTGCAGAAAGATGTCCATTACAAAGTTTAAGGACCCATTTACCGAATTCTTCTTTTTCTTTCGTTGCAGACTAAACTCCTAAAATTATTCACATATTCTCATCAAGGATGACAATTATGAAATATCTCATTTGATCTATTTATCGGTGCGTCAATAGTCATTTTCCTGGTTCCTTTGGGAGTCATTGGTAATATCTGCCAGAAATCTCCACCAAAGACTATAATATTTCTTCAAAATAACTTGATCGGATTGCTCATCAAATCCTTCAATATCATATCCAGTGCATTGAAGGCATGTTTATGCACCATTGTTGCTTCATCCCATATTATTATGTCTACTCTACCCTATACATTAACTTTACAAAACATGTTCCCTTTCGTATGCTAGGTATTTTGAATGTTGAAGGTGATATCCTCCCTCCGTACCATGAGAGTGATGTTATTCCTGATTAAGCTACTGTTAAAACAATTTTCGATCTCGATCTTAATCCGGCTGCTAACAGATTGAATAAAAATGTTTTTCACATCCTACTGCTTCCAAAGACGAAAAGTTAGTGTTTTGTTGTAGTCTGAATAAACACACTAAAAAGTTGTGTTTTGTTGTAGTCTGAATAAACACACTAATAGTATGAGTGAAAGAAACACTGAACCCATTACCCTCTTACCAAAACTAAACCAAAGATAAAGTCAAAACATGAATTCTACTTACCAAGTATGGAAAACATGATTCTGATAATTTATCAAACAAAATTTTTTTGTTAACAATATAAAAAGATATGAATTAAAAGAATTCGGAACAGCAAGATGTTAGTAATCCTCAGAAAAGTGACTGTTACCAAGGATTAGAGGGAAACTTGAGAGATTGGACAAAGATATTGCATTTCGAGCAAACTATCCTAAGAGCGCAGCAAACTTCATCTTTTTGTTGTTTCTGGTGGAGCCGTCTATTCGGAGAGGAAAGTACCCTAATTAGGCGAAATCTCTTACGACCGCTCATTTTAAGACTTCTGTGGGATCAAGAAGCGATCTACGAGTACCGTTGGTGGGAAACTGGATAATTGCGGTTTATTTTAATTTTTGATTGATTTGATTGACTAACGGTTGTTGAACTTTGATTGCACCTAGTTTGCTTATTCTTGAGAATCTTCTCTTCTGATATAAGATTCACTCAAACTAGATCGAAGTGTCGACATGATCTTTAGAACTGTTTGTAGATCTAAAGACGTCTTGTGATAATCCATTGTTAACAGACTCCGTTCTGTGCATGATTGATCACAAGAGATTCAAGTGGTGTTGTGCAGGTGTTTATTGAAGATTAAAGAAGATTTGAAGACAAAGAAGATTTCTGATTTGGTTTTTATATCTTTGGGTGTGCACAAACCTTGATCGTCTGGGATCCAACTAGAATCATATTTATTCGATTGATTAGTTGTGTAAGATCGGCATCACCTTATAGTTCTTGTTTGATTCTATATTGATTGATTGCAAATCTAAACTCTGCTACTTCGGTAGTTGTTGGATAGATTGATTTAACTAGGCAAAGGAGTTTATTTGTTAAACAGAAGAGCCTTTGCTCATCTGAAAGAATCAAGAGAGTTGTTACCAAACATATTTGTTGTTCATTTACTGTTTGGAATACGGTCTAAAGGAATTGTTCCAGTACGTGCACTTATTGAATGTCGGAAGCGCAGGGATACTGAAGAAACTAGGTGAACTATAGGTTTAGTTGCTTGGTCTCAACTATACGAAGTTTGTTAGATTTTGTATAGCGGCTTAATTCCGAGAGTATTCAATTCTGGACTAGGTCCCAGGGTTTTTCTGCATTTGCGGTTTCCTCGTTAACAAAATCTTGCTGTGTCTTTTACTTTTCTATTTCCGCAATTATAATTGTTTATTATAATGAAAAGTAAAATACACAAACGTTAACTCCTTATTACTTGATAGTGATCCTATAGAGTTTGGTTAAGTCCGAACCTATTATCAAGTAATCACACTTTGATTGTTGTATTGTCTCGATCTCGTATCCATAGACGATCACACAAAGTGTGAATACCGATTTGTTGTATTGTCTCGACTTTGTCCATAGACAATCACTTTCGGTAAGAGGACTTATTGGTGGATAATTTAAAGATTGTGGTGTATTTGGGTACCCTCGTCTTTTCAATTGTGCTTCCGGTTAGGAAAAGAAAAATATTTCTCGGTTTATAGGTGACTTATAGTAATAATATTGGTTACATTTCTTTTGTTTCCTTTTAAGGTGGTTAAAGATCGTCTAAACGATACATTTGTCGTTACTTAACGGTGGCGACATCCATTTTCTGAGTCTGGGCAAAGAGGTGCATAAGTCAAGCTACCGCAAATAGGTGTGAAAAATATGTACTGATGTATCTTTTCTTAGTGACTGTTAGGGCTAAGTGGTAAATCATTGTGTCTTAAACATTAAGTGACCTTTGGGGTTGCCAACTTAATTGCGTTTTATATGAGTAGCCAATTAGATAGCGATGATGTGGATAGTTATGACATGGCTTCACCAAAATCAGGAGTGATTTTGGCGGCGACTTGGGAGTCACTTATTATAAAGAAAGAATTACTTATATTTTAGTAATCTAAGCTTTAAAAATAAGTTATATAGCTCATGTTCAATATTTATCAATTTTCGTTTATAATTTTTTCATTTTAGATCCACAAATCCATCTACATCCAATCCGCTCATCCATGAGTGTCACATCTGGCGGGTAATGGATTTTACGTGGGATCCACCTATTCGTTGCAAAAACCTACCTAAAATCTGCCTCCTGATCTAAAATTCACTCCTGGCCCCGTAAAATACAATGGTTCTACAGGAGTACCAAATCAAAATGCACCCTCGACTTAAATTGCTTCGTCACCCACAAAGCTACTCGCGACCTAAAGATTGTTGTGTCACCCTGTTTGTACAGAATAATTGATAAAGTAATTTGACGTGAGGTTTAGAGTTTAGTATGAGCCACATAAGGTTTATGACGAAAACCAACATAATAACCACTTGAAGACTGCTTCAGTCACATGAATATGTAGGGTCGATGATAGACGCATTTATGTGTCTATTTTCATCTCTATTGTATATATTATTAGTACCCATTTTTGTACTTATTATGGTGTTTTATGTCTTTGTAGGTATTTTTAGAGAAATAAGCTCTTGCGACGAAATTGGCTCGTAAAGTGGTGCTTTACACCCCAGGATAGAGTACTAAAGGCACCCCAGAAATGCACCGGAAGCACCCCAGAAATACACCGGAGGAACCCCGAAAAAATGTTGAAAACACCCCAGAAAAAGTGTTAAAGGCACCCACCAAAATTACTAAAGGCACCCTAAAAATGGATAAGGGCGCCCCCAAGGCAGCCGAGCTGTTAAAGGCACACGCGCTTTGGATTCAGGGCACTTCACCTTCATTGTTTGAAAAAAGAAAATTTTGGCGGGAAATTCTGGATTCAAATTTCCAGTTCCTGCGTATTTGATGTTTGGTATTTTGAGGAAGATTCAGTCGGATTTTCATCTTGTTTTGGATATGTACCAGCCTGTTAGATCACAACAGAGGTGGTAAGTGCATTCATTTCAATTAAATCACAGAATCTCATCAAACAGAGGGTGTATTATTCTCGGAATATATTTTTTGAAATGTTTTGGAAGACACTCATTGATTGGAAGATATATTATCCTGGAAAGTTATTCTGCATTGACTGAGGGATATTTGAAGCGTAAAGAGATAAACAGAACACTTCTGTCACGCAGAGAAAGAAAATAAGAAATTATTACCGAGAATAATATTTCTTTACTGTGAAGATTGTTAGGAGTAATTGGCGAGATTTGGAGGAGCTTCTGGGTTATAAATAGCTTCTGGGATGTATAGGAAGGGGGTGGAGAGAATTGGGAGCATTTGGGAGCAGCACAGAATCAGAAAATCGAAGTTGCAGGAAAAACTATTTTTCTGCTGGTGAAGGAGGTACGAAGAACATAAGACCCTTAAAGACCGTCGTTCTTCAACAGTGCCAGTGACGGTATTCCTTTATCGTTTTCTGTAACAATTGATTTTGTAACAAATATAAGTGTTACAAAACCCGATTTTATTCATTTTTCTCTCATTTCATCATTTGTGAACCATATTTGAGCATTAATAAAGATGAATTTTGAGCATGTTTCCATGATAATGATGAGCTAATTCTCGCGTAATCAAGGCACGGAGGAAGCTATTTATGCATGAATAATTGGTAACCATTCTATTTTTCTCTAATTTGTATTTTATAATTCACTCAATCACTACTTTGTAGAATTTTAATTGTTTGCATAATTTTTCCTAATTAGTTGTGATTCAATTAGATAGGTTATGCTTTGATTAGATAATCTATGCTTAAGGGATACAATTAATATTTGAGAATATGCTTGATAATTTGTGAATTAAGAAAAAGAGATTTTAGAAATAATTAAAGTTTTGGAAATTTTATCATCATTTATTCATGTGTAATAGTGGAATCTAGTGTCTTGGTTATTTTCTCTACTTTTAGTTTAAATAAATCTAAATTCAATTGCTTTCACAAGTCTTACGAACCTCATTCTTACCACTATCTAAAATTACATCAGTCGATCTCAGGGAGGGCAGTCACATGAATATGTAGGGTCGATCTCAAGGAGGGCAACAGAAAGAGAGATATCATAGTTCTTAGTTTAAGAAAGAAATATCCGAGAGAAATTAGTTGTAGCTAATATTGTTGTTTATAATGGCCGATTAATTGGCTATTTATAGGGTTCCACGAGTCTCACCTACATGAGAGTTATGAAAAAGATGTCATACCTCGAGACTTATTTCAGGCACATTAACAAACCTGTTAATGTGCCTGAAATAAGTCTCGAGGTATGTCTCATACCCCTAATCCATGTTTTGGCTTGAAACCCTAGCCCCGAAATGAAAGCCTAGGGGTGGCTCCTGAAACAAATTTAATTTGTTAATTCCGGCTTTGCTATATATAGCAGAGTGTGACCCGCCCTTATGACCAATGAGGCTTATGTACACGTGGCGCTCATAAGGCTCAAGGTCTAGTTGCGCTGATGCTCTAGCTCAAAGAGTCAGTTGTGGACGTTTTAGTTGTACCTTAATGGAACGAATGGAGCATGGTTAAGCCAGGGTAGTACCCGAAACGGTTTATTTACCCTAAAATTTCATGTGTCATAAACTCATCATTTACACTCCCAAATTGTTCCCGTGACTTACAAACTATACTGTACCTCAAAAATGTGCCTCATTATTTTGTCATGTAAACCAAATTTAACTAATTATCCAAAATCTAGAATTTGATAGTAAGTTCAGTGGGACTTGGCAAAAAATGGCTATTTGATTGTCCACGTAGATGAGTAAACTCAACTCTTCACGGTGAGAAAAGGGTTTCTCATACATTTATGAGTCGACCATGGGAACTTGAGACCATCAAATTCCTACGGTCGATTCAAGTTCCAATGATTACGATTATTTTATACAGTCAAAAAATCGCTAGTTTTTCCGACCCTATAAATAACACACTCCTTCAAAAACTCAACTCACACCAAATTTAATCTTCCCTACAATTTTTCTCCACTAAAAATCCTCCTAATGTTCTTATTCAAATTCCCTGAAAAGGTATGAGACATTATTCACCTATTGTGACGAAGTTGAATACGACAAATGGTAATTGAGCCACTAATTGGTCGAGATGTTTTACACATCTATGGGATGGATTTTGCCACAATGGGTACTGTGTTGCGGAAAATTCCACAATTGGTCGAGCATGAACTTCAGCCCTAATTTTTCAATCCATAATGGAACTCCACCATTTTGGGTTATCAGAGTCACTACAGAATTTTCATAAATCCTTCTTCAATAACTCACACTCACTAAACTATTTTTCGTTACTCCGCATCACTATTCGAATAACATACTACAAAGTTTCTACAAAGAGATAAAAATCTTCATATACGTTAAACTCTGAAGGATTAATATAACTTGAGTGGAGATGGGAAAATGCTTAGATTTGAGCTTTTCCCCATCCAATTTGACTATTTTCCCTATCCAATGTCGGGGTTGAAATAGGTAAATTTGCTTGTTTGCTCACCTTGCTGGACCTTCTCTAAAGGAGCAAACTGCAGTTGTGACCCCTCCCTCTATTTGTCCAGAATAAAAAATAGGTTTACATATTCATTAGAGTTATAATTTATACTAGTAAAGATATATCATCTCATTTATAAATATGTTGGTCTATTGAAAAAAATTATTATCGACCAAGTCAACTGGAAGAGATGATATGCATTAAGCGATTAGAATTTTAAGTTCATCACAACTAGTCGATAAAAAGTTATAAAACTTGGAACCAACAATAACCCATTGCCTATATGATTTATCCACAAAAATTCTTTATTGGCGTTCGATTGCTTGGCAATATCTAATATTTCTGCGTACCCATTTTTTTTTTCTGAGCCTATTCTTAAAACTTAGTTTAATGGCCCACGTCATACCGTTACATCTTTCCATGTGATTCAAAATATGCATGACCAAATCCAAAGTCTTTTCCAGTATCAAGTACCGGGTCTACTAGAGAATATCTCATAAAAATATAACATAGTTTTTACGCCGGCCTGTCAGAGTCTTGCACAACTTGCACTACGGCAAGCAAAATATGCATGACCATCCCCCTAAATCTCTTACCATTACCCGAAAAGCCACAATAACATCATCTAGGGCAAGTGCAACCGAAAAGAGACATACCCCATAGGCTCACAAGAAGATTACCTTTCCATTCAGTGAGTAAATTTTTCTAGAGCTGATTTGCCACGTACACACTAACGTCTATTAGCAGGGAGGAAATTACGTGCATTTTATTGAAGTCCAAAAAAATGGAGACATTTTATTACAAACATGGGCATTTTATTAAAAACCCTAGCATAAATTTTCTAATCGACCTAGGTTTTCCCATTAAAATATAGAGAACTGTCACTCAAAATCTGCACCATCCCCATAATTTTTGTTATAGTGACCCAAAAAATCTGCATCGTCCCCAATTTAGTTAATCTCGGACGAGACGACTGATATCTCGACTCGTTGAGACAAATTAGCAAGTCATGGAGAAATATGAAAAATTTAATAACAAACATCAAAATTAGCCATAAGAAACTCAATTCTCTGTACATTATATGTGACATTGTGAATCATATCACGATGGAAGAGTATAGATTACTCTAAAATCTGGAATGCTTTCATTCGTCATTTGATTAATTGGTATAAAATTTGGATACAGACATCCCATAGTTCTACCAAAAATTTTAGCGAGACAAAACTACCAAAGTACCTCGATAATATTACCAAAATACCGACCGAAACGAAACAGATCGAGATCCAAAATACACTACACTATGCTTGGAAACCGAAAGCAAAACCTTTTTGCCCGAACAAGTCGAAATAGGTTAGAGATTTTATCTTATAAAAAAGAATTTTACGCCGGCTTGCCAGAGCCTCAACATAACACAGAAAAATAAGATATACACTACACTATGTCCGAAAACCCTTTAGTCCCGAACAAATCAGCGTACGGCTAGAGATGCCATCTCATGAAGATTATATCTCATAAAAGTATGGCAAAGAGTTTTACGCCAGCTTGCTTGCCTAGACACAACGTGCACAAAGGCAAAATGGTGACCAAAAAGGCAAAATTGTATCTCATACACTACACAACGTCCGAGAACCGAAGCCTTTTTCCAGTAACAAGTACCAAGTAGGATGGAGAGAGAATCTCCGAAAAGTTTAGCATAGTTTTTACGCCGGCTTGCCACGCCTTGCACAACCCACATTACGTAGGCAAACACTACACAACGTCCAAATCCAAATCCAAAGTCTTTTCCAGTAGCAAGTACCGGGTCGACTGGAGAATATCTCCCAAAAATATAACATAGTTTTTACGCCGGCCTGTCAAAGCCTTGCACAACTCGCACCAGGGCAAGCACTACACAACGTCCATCATCCCTAAATGGTGACCCAAAATGGCATCCAACTTACAAGCCCAATAAACTTAGCACTTAGCACACGTGCAACCAAAAAGAGACCCCCATGGACTCTCGACTCTTGAGAAGATTAGCTTCGTTCACACTCACTTACTAAAAATACACATAAATAGGGTTTCAACAACCCAAGAAAAAGGAAACACATTTTTAACATCTCTGTGTTGCGGCTAGGGTTTTCACTTTCTCATCTCCTTCTTCCCCCATCTCATAACAGATCTATCTCAATCTCTAATCATGGAAATGAGTAATTAGGGTTTTAACAATATTAGGGTTTTTGTTCTTAGTTTTTGTATACAAAGAAAGAGGAGATAAGAATGGCATCAACAAACCCTTTTGATCTTTTGGGTGATGATGATAATGATGATCCATCACTGTTGATCCAGAAAGCTGTTGCTTCTGCTGCTGCTGCTGCTGCACCAAAGAAAGCTGCTGCTGTAACAAATGCTGCTGCTCCTACCAAACAGGCTAAATTGCCTACCAAACCTGTTCCTCCTACTCAGGCTGGTGAGATTTCTTTTGATTTTATTCAATTGATTTTGATTTGATTACAAATTAGTACCGGGGGTTACAAAGGAAACTCTTTTTATTGATGTTTTAATTTGTGTTCTGTGTAGTTTTTTTGTTTTTGTTTTGATGTTTGATAAAAATGAAATCGGTGTTTCCTTTTGTGGGTTTTTTGATTTTTGATATGAAATTTGTGGAAAAAGGTAGCTCCTTTCTTGTTTAATAAGGGTTTTTGACAAGGAATGTGTTTACAGATATATCCAATTTGCTTTTATTAGGGTTTATTCAAATGGGTTTGATGAGGAAAGTGTTTGCAGATATCTCTAATTTGTTTTTATTAGGGTTTGTGGAAATGGGTTCTAATGCATTAATAATCTTTATATGTTATTGTGTTCCTGGATGGCTGTAGGTATCCTGTGTTTAGTATTACCACAACAGCAATTGATGGTTTGTGTTGATTAGATTTTATTTGTTATTTGTGTTTTGCAATTATTTGCATTTTCTGTTGGTATAATGGGGTCTCTGATTTGTGGTTTTTGTTCAACGAAAATCAATTTTTTTTATGGTTTGTCAGTGTGGAGGATGATATCTGTGTTTTTTGGTGTTAAATCCATTTATTCTCTTTTTGTCAGTTGTTACCGTTACGGGCATTTTGTTGTGTGTAATTCGTGACATTCTAGGTGTTGTCGTCTTTCATGCAGTATTAGTTGTTTTGTTGTATTTATTTGTTTACTTATTTTGGGTTTGATTTCTTTTTTGGTAGTGAGGGATGCCAAAAATGAAGGACGCGGAGGGTCTCGTGGTGGACGAGGTGGTCGTGGTGGACGTGGCGGTGGACGTGGATTTGGACAAGATTCTGGATATGGCGGAAATTCATATAGCAATAATGCTTCTGGTGGATACGGCAATACTGAAGAGGGAGAGAAGAAGCCATTCGAAAGGCGTGAGGGTTATGGAGGGTCACGCGGTTCATTTGAAAGGCGTGGGGGTTATGGTGGCCGCCGATCTAATGGAGATGGCGGAGAAGAGGAACGCCCTAGAAGGGTATTCGAACGACACAGTGGAACTGGACACGGGTAACTATTATGGTTATGTAGTTACTTATCTCTGTGCTGCTAGTCATTATTCTCTTGTGTTCTATTTGAAATTTACTAATAGCTTTTCTGTGTTTAGAAATGACTTCAAACGCGAAGGATCTGGTCGTGGCAATTGGGGAACTGCTGGTGATGAAATTGCTCGGTGAGTAACTTTTCGTATTTGTGATTCTTGATTGAGGATACACATCCATAATGCTGTGCTGATATAGCCCAGCTACCAAGAGCAGATTTATTATTAACTCTGCAAAGTATCTATGGGGATGGGTACTTAGTTCAGCTACCAAGAGCAGATTTATTATTAACTCTGCAAAATATGTCAAATATTTTCGAAGAAATTACTTAGTTCATTTCCAATATTATTGTTAAAGATATTGTTTTGTTGTTGACTGGCGGATGGGTACCTAATTTCTACTCCATCTAATACAGGGATACTGAGCAACCCAATGAAAATGAGAAGAACTTGGGTGCAGAGAAGTTCGCAGGGGAGGAGGATAATACAAAAGTCAACAGTGAGACTCCTGCAACTGAGGCAGAGAAGGAGCCTGAGGATAAGGTGTTTTATTGTGCAACGTAGTGGATGTTACGTTGGTTTTACTGCTTAGTTTGTTTGTTTTCCCAGAATTTGGTTCCGTTTGGAACTTCTAAAACATACTTTTGCGCCTTTACCAGATCACTTAGTTATAGTTATTTATTTCCCTGTGTAATGTTATTAACAGGAGATGACTCTCGAGGAATATGAGAAGATTCGTGAAGAGAAGAGAAAGGCTCTGGAAGCACTGAAGACTGAGGAAAGGAAGGTTGAGATGGACAAAGAGTTGAAATCCATGAAGCTGATTTCCAACAAAAAGCAAAACGTTGAAATTTTTGCTAAGCTGGTAGGACCTAGAATCCCTCGCAGCAGTTTGACAGTTCCCTTTTTAACCTCAGATTATTAAGCTTGTAGTGCTCATATCGTGTTATTTTTCACTCCCAGGGCTCTGATAAGGATAAGCGAAAAGAAGTTTCTGAAAAAGAAGAGAGAGCCAAAAAGGTACGTTTGCATAGATCTGATAATCTATTATAAAGCCTCTCAACACCGAAGTACAAGATAATACAGTAAATGAACAAATTTTTCTATTAAACACATCTGTGTTAACATGCTCTGTTTATCTGGTGGTTTCAGTCTCTTAGCATTAATGAGTTCCTAAAGCCTACTGAAGAGGAAAGAAACCAGGGAGGACGTGGTCGTGGTGGAAGAGGACGTGGTCGTGGTGGAGGTTATGCTGGTGGCAATCCGGTGAATAAAAGTAGTGCTGCGGCTCCATCTATTGAAGATCAAGGGGAGTTCCCAACCTTGGGTGGCAAGTGAGATTAACCTCTCTATCTTTTTCTTACATCTGTCTTTCCTTTTTTTTGGTTTGTGTGGTAGGATATCCACAGGAAACAATGGTGTTCTCATGTGTAAGAAGATTTATCAAATTAAACTGTTTTAAATATTTTGGCTTATTATACATCTTAGGTGTTCTTAGTATGGTTTTTATAGTTTGGTATTATTCCTGCAATCACTTGATCTATATGGCATGTGCGTTCTGTCCGGAAGATATGAATGCCGTGTCCATCTTTCTCCTGGAACATGCTTAAATATAACGGAGAATCATCATGCGGGATTCCATTGCCTCGGAAAACTCTTTGGCAGGTGTTGCTTCTCTTTGTGCAACTTTCATGGTGTCTGTAATTGTTATGCCTGTACGTGTAGTTGTGCAAGTGTAGCACTCTTTGACTGACAGTTCAGGCTTCTGAGCTTATTCAACCTGACAAGCTACCATCAGCTTCAACCATGCTGTTTCTTTGGTTAAAAATTTACACTGCAAGAACATTCCTTAAAACAGTACTGTGGCTAATGCCCAAACACAAGCTTTTATGGTGAAATCAAATCGGAACAAAAAAAACTTTCTGAAATTGAAACATGTTTTATTATCTTAAATCCTGACAACTGCTCAAACTGCAAAAATCATGATCATACAACACTGATCAAGTTGGAAGTCTCGGACGAGAACTTGTTTCTATCTTTTGGCATAGGAGAACGACCTCCAATGCCCAGTTTCAAATCAGTATTCACAAGGGAGCTAGAATTCCCAAGCTGTTCACTCTGAGCTTTGAACTTCGGCTGTGGCGATGCCAATGAGAATGATGCAGATGCTGCTGCATGAGGAGGTCCAACAGCAAGTTTCTCAGTACTTTGTGATGCATAGAAGTACCCACTGTTTGCATAATTCATAGTTGGAACCATAGATAGTCCTACATAATTTGATCTCCCAGCAGAGCCTCCCACCTACAATCACCAAAAAGGGAAGACAAAATCAAGAATAGAATAAAAAAATTGCGCCTAATTGGTAACTTCTCCATCGAAATCACTAGTGTCTTTACCATGTGAGGAATGTTGGCATGGGGAGTGATTGCATAAGTTGGAGCAGGCTTTGGCCACAATGAAGCTTCCACTGACGCCCTACTCGCAGCAGGCTTTGGCCAAATTGAGTTTTCCATTGAAGGCCTAGGTGTAGCTGTTGTTGCTAAGGCAGCCATTTGTTCTGTCAACTGCTTTGTAGGGTTTAGGTTCTGCAAAATACACAATACAAGTTTTTATAAACAAACGCACTGACATCTGACTCTGACCACTCTGCAATAAACAAACATCCCCTAAAACTAAGAATAGATAAAGAGATGAATGTTTACAGAGAGAGGACTATGGTGGTTGTTGGATTTGCGACGAAGATCGAAGAGACTTGTTCTTCGTTTCTTCTTAATTGCAGAAGAAGAAGTAGCAGCTTTTTGCCTAAGGAAATATTTCTGAGCATGACTAGCTACTTGAGTTGGAGTTTTTGTTGTAACAAATCTCCTTGAAATCCCTCTCCAATCACCTTTCCCTAGTTTTTCCAATCCTTTCAGAAATGTTTCATGTTCTTCCTCTGTCCATGGTACACCTGGTAGACAAAGATTGACGATTTAGTTTACAAACCATTGAGCCATATTTTTATTTTTGATGAGCCTAAAAACAAAATGAATAAAGAATGGTATTCCTTTTTGTGTGTTTTTTTCTTCTTCAATATGACCTTGAGAGAGATGCAATTGCCAATTAGTTAGCCCTATAATATCATAATGCTAAAAAAAAAGGTACAATAATAAATTTATTGGGATGATACTGAATTTTGGAATTCGAAATTCATCAGCACCAAAATCTTTATCGATAAGAAGAACAAAAAATGCTTCCGATGATAATTTTAAATATAAATTCTTTAAAAAAATCCTTAAATTGGATAAAGCTACAGCAATAAATTGATAAGGCGATAATATCCAGAGTTCGAAATTCATCGGCACCAAAATTTATCAGGCGATAATAAAATCAAATACAAATCCTTTAATCCCCGTCTATAAAACAAATCATTCACCACAAAGAATTCAAATACAAATTCTTAAATTCCGATCTTTAAACAAAACATTCACAGCAAAGAACCCTTGAACAAATCTTATTGATTTTAATAAAACCAATTAAAAATATAAATGGAAATTCAATAAAACCGCTTTAGATTTTTTATTTCAATAAAAATTAGTGAAATTATACCTCTTTTTCTTTCATGTGAATCTCTTCTTTTAGGACCACCATCAGAAAGATAACCTCGATCATCATCAAGATGATTATGTGCATGTAACAAATTTCCCATACTCAAACTTTTCTTCATTGATTCTTCTTCCTTTTTCATAATTGTAACCCCAAATAATTTCACACCCATTTGTTGTTTCTCGCTATGACATTTACATGTTCTTGAATTATGTCCATTGTTTCCACAACTGGAACACTTTCTTCCTGAATCTTTTGTCATTATAATTACAATGATATTTACACTCTGTATTTGTGTCTAATCAAAGTTAATTTGATGAGCTTATATAGGTGAAAAATTGGGATTTTGTGTGACGGAAATACCCTTTTAAATTCCTTAAAATATAGTGAATTTATTGTAGTTGTCAGATGAGCATTGTCAGTTGATTAAGTCCTGTTTTGTTTGATTAAGGAAATTGCAATAGTTTATTTTTGAGCTTTTTATTTTTATTATTAGTTGTATCTAAAAATAAATAAGGTTAGTCGGTTACTTCTTTTAAATTTTCAATTTACTATTTTAGATTACGTTTGTTTAGTTCTTTTCTTAATTTTTGGATTTTTTTTTTTTGTGTGTTAATAGTTGGCAATAGATTTGGAAAAATTATCTCTAGAACTATCCTAATCTTTCCCACCAAGTTTTTTTCATTGGATTTCTTTTGACATATATTAATAGTTTCCTTTTTTTATTCTTTTTTTTTTTTTTGCCCGTTGGGATTTATTTTTTAATATCGTCAAGGATAATATGGAGATATTCTAAAGGCTAATTCAGCAACAGACTGTCAGTGACATGTATTCTACTGATTTATAAGCCATAAATGGTGTAAAATTAATGTTTGTGATTTTTAACCAATTTCAATTAAGATCAAACGTTTTTTAATTATTACATCGATGTAATCTATATGCTGAGAACATCTTAAAAGATTCTTGACACGTAAAATCTTTTCTGTTTTCTAATTTGGCGAGGAATTTCTACGGTTAAGCATCTGTATTGAAATTTTGATCTGGTCTTCGTTTATTCCTATGATCTTAATTACATAGATTGAAACCGCTTCCCTGTGTTAATTATAGGATTTCACCGTCCTTTCACAGTCAGGCGCAGAAAATGAACAACCACTAGCACTATGAAAATTCATAGTGTTTATATATAAGCGGATCCGATATTGTATTCCATGCCACTAACATGTATCTCAGGATGTACCTGAAGGACAACAATATATCAATCTTGCTTGTCGACTTCTTTAAGGTGTTGAATTTGGTAAATATAACAATTATATGGTTCAGGGTTCATTTCATTACGGTTAGTCTATAAAAATTGACGAAAAGATGAGCCTGATCATTTTATGGATTTTTCCAAATAATATGTTTCTATGGATCGGAAGCTATCCAAGGAGCCGTGATTTGCTATTTCCGATTCAAACTGAAATAGATATGACCAAAACATCCTTTTCGGCAACTTCTCCAGGAGATAGTATATTGAAAATTCAACTAAGATGAGCCAAAATTTTTGGGGACTTTTAAGATGATATGTTTCTGTAGATTATAAGCATCTCAAGAAAACATCATTTGTCTCGTTCTGATTTGAGTTGAAGTAGCTAGATTTACCAAATGCTTAGTTTATTGAAAAATTCACCTAAAATGACCAAGATATCATTTATCCAACTCTAAATTGAATTAAAGTTGATATAAACAAAATACCTATTTACATAATTTTCCTAATGAGTAGTTAGTACCCTGAAAATTTCGACTATCTGAGTGTTTTTTTCTTTTTTGCTTTTGACATAATCTATTTTTTATTGATTATAAGCATTCAACAATACCATCATTTGTGAAGATCTAACTTGAATCGAAGTGGAAATGACAAAAATAACCTTTTGAGATATTCAGAAAGTTTTTTAGTATACGAAAAATTTCGATTAAAATGAGCCAATTTTATGTTTTCTTCTTATTAATTTGATATGTTTGTACATACAATTTTATCCGGAGAAATTATTATTATTTATTTATTTTAGCTACGAAAAGAAAAGAAAAACTAGAATATTTATCTCAGATAGGAGAGAAGCAACATAAGGAGGAGGGGTGAATAACCACTGGCTAGAACTCTGGTTTAGCTATGAAAAATTAGCAAGAGTATAGGTAACAGAATTGCTTCTCTTCCTAACAAACTTGAACTAGACTGTAGAGATTTTCTTTGAAAGCCCTTTTCGAGTTCAGATTTATTTCCTAATTAATATCAATCGATAACGTGGAGATATTCTAATGGCTAATTCAGCATCAGACTGTCAGTGACACGTAGTCTACTAACTTGTAAGCCATAAATTGTGTAATATTAATTCCTTCTATTTTTGACCAATTTCAATTAAGTTGGACGTTTTTTAGTTATTACATGGATGTGATCCATACCATGAAGAGAATATCTTTAAGAAGATTCTTGACTCATATAATCTTTTATGTTTTCTAGTTTTACAAGGAATTTTTACGGTTAAGCATCTGAATAATCGCCGCAAAATTTTTAAGAGATATTTTGTAAAAGGGTCGTATGTTTATTGTCAAATTAGGGTCTGGGTCCTTGAATATGCCGTTGATGCATTAGGGTCATAGACTAACTTTGACCGTCTATTATTTTACTAAAATGCTCCTAAGTATTCTTTTTAAAGACAAAATGTCCTCACAACAGTCAGCTACTTAACCGGGTTCAATTACCATCTGCGAAGGAAGAACCCAGAAATCTCTACAATCTCTAGATAAAACCTTAAACGTCCATCGCTCTCAATTTTGAATAATTCTTCCACGAAACAAAACAATTTTCGACACTGGTTTTTTTTTTTTTTTGCTTTTGATTTTGTCCTAAATCGAGCAATTAACCACAGGCTAGCAATTTTTAGAAGTTGACTTTCTAAAATTTTGACTGTGGGTTTTGTTTTGCGGAAGAACTAGTTCCACCACTAAAATTGAGATATTGTTGGAAGAATTTGTGAAGTTGGATATTTGAGATGTGGAATAAATAATGATTTTGGTGGCTGAGTAGATAAAGAAATCTCTTTTCAGAAACAAGACTGAAGTTTTATCAAAGGCTAAGAATTTAATGGAGGAGATAAAGATAGGAGCAGAAGTTGTAGTAAATGAAGCCGAATTGTTTTGAATGGGGTAAGAATTTTTGTTCTTTGAAATCATGATGTAGTCATTTGAGATGTCATCCTAATAGAGAAAAGAAAATGAAATTTGAGGATTAAAACAAAAGTTCTCCATGACTCCATCTGCATCTTGGAGACTACTAGGTTGTGATTGGTAGGAATTTTCTTGCATATTGACATAATGGTTCCCTGATCATCTCAATTGGTAGATATGAATTGGTTTGGTATGATTGCTGACATTTCAAATCTTATATTCCTACTACAGATTTTTATCTCCATTTGACAATGAATGGTGAAAAGTACTGTGTCGCGTGATTTAGGGCAAAATAAAAACCCCTCTTGATAATCTTCAAACAGTCAACATTCGTTGACTGATGGTCAGGGGGTTTGACAAAAGATAAATGGTCAGCAAACGGTTTTCTAACGGTCTTCGGTTAGTCTACGACCCTAACGCATCAACTGCATGTTCTACGACCCAGACCCTAATATGACCATAAACATACGACCCTTTTACAAAATAACTCAAATTTCAATCTAGTCTTCATTTATTTCTCTGATATTAATTACATAAATTTAAACCGTTTCTCCATATTGAATATATATATAAGTATATTGTGCATCCAGACACAAGATAAGACCCAATAACTGATGCTTCAGAAAGTGAACAACCACTAACATGAGGGGAGGGTATATATATAAATAAGTGAATCCGATAGCGTACATCTTAGGATGTACAAGCAAGACAACCATACATCAATCTTTCTTGTCAACTTCTTAAAGGAGCTGAATTTGGTAAACATGAAATTTTAACAATTTTTGTAACGATTCGCCTGTAAAAACAAGTGAGAGATGAGCCAGATCATTTAATGGATTTTTCCAAGTAATATTTTTTTACTGATCGGAAGCTATCCAAGGAGTTTTGATTTCCGATTTTCGACTTCAATTGAAGTAGACATGACCGAAATAACCTTTTCGACAACTTCCCCGAAAGGCTAGCATATTGAAATTCGACTAAGATGAGCCAATTTTTTCGGGAAATATCTCTAACATAACATGTTTCTATAGATTGTAAGTATCTCAAGAAGGAATCATTTGTCTTGTTCTGATTTGAATTGAAGGTTATATGACTAAAATAGCTTTGTTAATAATTTCCTTTAATGTATATTGAAAATTTCAGCTAATGAACCGAAACTTTTTTTTTTAGAGGTTGTAAGCATCTCAACGAGGAATTATTTGTCTAGTTGGTATTATCTGGCTTAATTAGATATGACCAAAGTGCCCTTTTCAACAATTTTTCTAGATTTCAACTAGAAAGAGCTCCATGGTTTTTTTTGTTTGTGTGTGACATTTTTTGTTTGTTTGTCCACTTCTTATTTGAATTGAAGTTGATATAAGAATTTGCCCGACGAATAATAATTAGCACATTGAAAATTTTGACTACTTGAATTTATTTTTTATTTTTCTTGAACAATATATGTTTTTATAGATTACAAGCATTCCAAAGAACCATCCTTTGTCCGGATTTAACTTGAATTAAAATGGATATGACAAAATAGCCTTTTCTTTTTATTAATATGATGTGCTTCAATAGACCATAAACATCCAAAGAAGTTATTATTTATTTATTTATTTATTTTGCGAAGAGAAGGAAAGAAAAACTAGAAAAAACTAGTAAAAACTTTAATTACGGTTAGTATAGAAAAATAAGTGAGAAGATGAGCCTGGTTATTTCATGGATTTTCCAAATAATATGTTTCGATGGATCAAAAGCTATTCAGTGAGTCATGATTTGCTATTTCAGTTTCAAATTGAAATAGATATGACCAGAATAGCCTTTTCGACAATTTTCCCAAGAGATGGGATACTGAAAATTCAACTAAGATGAGCTAAAAAAAATTGGGGACTTTTTAACATGATATGTTTCTGTATATTGTAAGCATCTCAAGGAAACATCATTTATCCCGTTCAGATTTGAATTGAGGTAGATTTCCTAGATGCTTAGTTCATTGAAAATTTCAGCTATAATGACCAAAATAGCCTTTTTGACGATTTTATGGATTTCGACTAAAATGAGTCGGTTTGTTCTACGTTTTTATTTGACCAAGTAGCTATTATCTTTCCAATTTTAATTTGAATTGAAGTTGATATGACCAAAATGCTCAATTATAGAATTTCCTTGATGAGTAGTTAGTAAGCTGAAAATTCTGACTATTTCACAAAAATAGCCTTCTAAAAATTTCGGTAAGGGTTTTAGTATACGAAAAATTTCGGCTAAAATGAGCCATTTTCTTCTTCTTTTTTTTTTTTTTGTATTTTTTTTTTTTTAAAACAGAACTTCATTGAAATTAAAATTAAGTACATAACTTCAGGTTAACAACATCATCCCTTATGGCTTTAAGTATATCCTCAGGGATATTGTGCAAAATATCAAAAGAAGCTCTATGTTTTCTATCTCTGTTAGCTATTTTGTGAGTTGCATTGTTACCTGATCTATTTAAATAACTTATAGAAGTTCCTACGCTAGTAGCTAAGAGATGCTTTATTTCTTTTACAATTCCCTAGTTCATCCAATGTACATGAGGGATAGCATCATTGATAGAAGAAACTGCATTTTGACAGTCTGATTCAAGAAGTATGTTTGCAGATTGTATACTCTTGACCCAAATTAGTGCTTCCTTTATGTCCTAGCATTCTGCCTGCTCTGGATCTAGTTCTCCATTGAAGTGCCTGCCTCTGATGCCTCTGGTTGTACCCACAGAATCACGTACAATTAGCCTGATACCGAAAGATTTTGTTACATCATCAAAAGAAACATCTATATTTATCTTGAGCTGATTAGTTCTTGGTGGTGACCAACTGTTATGTTTGAATCTGGTTTCTTTATCCTGCTGATGAACATTGGAGCATTCATTTATTAACCATCTAATATTACTTATAGTGACCTACTTGTTTGGATTCTTGTTATGAAAGATCTTATCACATCGATTCTTTCATATCTTCCAAGCTATGTTCATCAGAGTAAGTAACCAATTATTATAATCTTCATTGTTAGTATCCTGGTCAGTAACAAACCAACTTGTTATCCAGTTGGTAGCTGAGATTTTCTGAGCCTGAATATTAGATACAATTACATTCATTTCTAGCCAAATTGAGGATGAATGAGTGCAGTTGAAAAGAAGATGCTCAAGAGTTTCATTTTGTGATCTACAATGAGGATATAGGGTGTATATGCCAGACTTTTAGTAGATGATTTTAACCAGAATAAGAACAATCCCTTTTAGGCATTTCCATATAAACAACTTTACTTTATGAGGAGCATTCACTTTCCATAATCTTTTCCAGACCAACTTAGGAATCTGCTGACGAGGTTGACTTATTTGGTTTTCTAGGGAAGTAAAAACTTTATAAGCTGATTTTACAGTGAAGATTCTTGTTCTATTTGGTTCCCAAATGAGAGTATCTTCACCCTGTTGTGGAATGTGCATGCTTAAAATTAGTTGTGCCACCTGAGGATCAAATAGTTCCTTAATGAGGGACACATTCCACCTCCTTGGATTGTATAACATCAAGTCTGAGACATGAACTATTCTAGCTGGCTCAGCAAAACTTTGATTTGGAGTAGGTGGCTTAACAAGACCATAAATCCATTTATCATACCAGACTAAGCCTTAGTACCACATTTTATTGCCCATCTATGATGTTGCTGAACAATTTTTAGACCCTGTTATATCCCCTTCCAAATCCAAGAAGAGTTTTTATTCTCCTCTTGAAGATGTAAGAAATCACAGTAGGGAGCATACTTTGGTTTTAATATTTTGACCCATAACTGATTTGACTTTGTACACAATCTCCATGCTAATTTAGTCAATAAAGCATTGTTAAATTGTTCCAAATTCCGAAAGGCTAGACCCCCATTATTTTTATTTGTATTAAAAGAGTTCCAAGCTAAGAAATTGAGCCCCTTGTTTGTTTTATGTCCCCACCAGAATCTTCTTTGAATAGAATTTAACTTTTTAATGATGTGTTGTGGGATTTTAAAGTTTCCCATATCGTGTGCAGAGAGTATTGAGGAATGTTTTTACCAGTGTAGTTCTTGCTGCCTGATTTAAGGTTTTAGAACTCCAACCTTGTAATCTGTGAGCGAACGCATCTGATAAACTCTCAAGGAATTGATTTTTGATTTTCCAAGCAGAATAGGTAAACCAAGATACTTATCTGAAGTACATAGTTCTTTAACACCTAATTTGTTCACTATGTATTGTTTCCTCTCATCTGAAATGTCGCCTGTTATAAATGCTGTTGATTTTTAGAAATTTATCATCTGGCCCGAAAGTGAACCAAATTTCTCTAGGATATTCATAACAGTATGAATTGTTATGTCATCAGCTTGGAAAAATAACAGACAATCATTTGCAAAGCAGATGATTTATAGATGGAGAATTCTTCACTACCCGAATACCTTTTATTAGGTGTTCCAGTTCTGCTTGATGTAAGGATCTGGTTAGGTATTCCATTGCACTAATGAACAGGTAGGGAGATAGTGGATCTCCTTGCCTCAAGTCTCTAGAAGGAGAGTAGCATTTGCAAGAACTACCATTGAGTCTGATAGAGACAGTAGTGGTTGTGATGCATTGTTGGATAAGTGCTCTCCAGTCTGCACAGAAACCCATTGATTCCAACATTTTATATAAAAATGACCACTCAAGCCTGTCAAATGCCTTCGACATGTCTAGTTTGAGGGAAATTTGACCTTTCCTGCTCTTTGATTTCTT
Organism: Papaver atlanticum; assembly: GCA_023531105.1. NCBI lineage: Eukaryota > Viridiplantae > Streptophyta > Magnoliopsida > Ranunculales > Papaveraceae > Papaver > Papaver atlanticum. The sequence goes on along the minus strand of JAJJMB010003208.1, from coordinate 336,725 downwards.
CATTGTGTGTATTAATTCATGTGCTATAATAATGTTGTCATTAATATACCTTTTTGGGACATATGCAGCTTGTGTTGGAGAAATTACTTTCTCCATCAGTGGTTGCATCCTTTTGACCAACAACTTGGATATTATTTTATAGATATTGTTGCATAGCCCTATGGGCCTATAAACACCTGGAGTACAGGGGTTACTGACTTTTGGAATGAGGCAGATAGTTGTTTCATTAAGACAAGGTGGAAGTTCTTTATATATGAAGAAGTCCTGAATCAATTTAACAATATCCACACCTATTGTTTCCCACCGAGATTGATAAAATCCAGTTGGGAAACTGTCTGGTCTTGGAAAGTTCCATCTAGCTAAACTCTTAACCACAAGTTTAATCTCTTCATCAGATGGTACATTCATGAGAGAAATATTATCCATTGCAGTAACATTACTTTGAATGTGAGAAAAAGAGTGATCTTGCAATTGTGGTGAAGTAGTAGTAGCAATTGAAGAGAAATGTGACATAAGAAACTTAGCTAATTCCTCCCTAGTATACAACCATACTCCATTAGGATTTCTTAAGGCTACAATATTATTTCTGGCTCTTCTTCTATTAGCCATAATATGGAAATAAGCAGTGTTATTGTCCACTTCCTTAACCCATTTATCTCCAGATTTTTGCTGCCACTATTCGGATTCTAGTTTTTTCCAATGCCTTAAAAGCTCTAATGTGGTGTGAATTTGAGAGTTATTGTATTCACTATGTGGGAGAGACTGAAAATATTCCATCTATTTTTTAAGTAGAGCTACATGTTTATCTATTTGACCAAAGTGTAACCTTTTCCATTTAGCTAAATATCTTACAGTTGAAGATATTTTACTATTGATATTAGGACCTGGAGACCTCTAAGAGTGAGCAATGAGTTGAGAACATGAAGGATCTGAGAGCCAACACTTATAAAACTTCCACACATTCCTAGGTGTAAACTCCTCTGATTCTGTTATTGATAGAATTGGACAGTTATCTACTCTAAGAAATGGTAAGTGAAATAATTTCGAGTCGGGATATTGAATTTTCCACTTATCATTGTGAAGTGCCATATAAATCTGAGTTGTCTTACATCCTTTGCCATTAGATTGATTAGTCCAAGTGTGGTTTTTACTTATGTACCCTAGATCCATTAACCCTGCTTGCTCTATTGTGTTACAAACCCAATTATTTATAGACGAATAACAAGAGGGTTCACCTTTATGATGAAGGTGAACATTAAGATCCCCGATGACTACCCATGGCTGGAAAAGATTGTCACTGAGATCCTTCAATAAATCCCATTGTAATTTTTTAACATCATCATATGTGGAACCATACATACATGATAACAGTCATTCTTCATTAGCTGGGTTTGAAGTAACCAGTAAATGAATTATGTTATCTTTAACACAAACTACATCACAAGGAAAACCATCTTTCCAAAGAAGAATTAGGCCTCCTGCTCTACCAATTGAACCTACTATCAGGGAGTTTGGATATCAGTAAGATTATGCTGGATTACAAAAAACTGAATAAATTGAATATAAATAAAAGTAGAAAGGTATGAGATAAGGGGTTGCACCTGGTCACCAGTGCCGAATGTTTTATTGCCGAAAGCTCTTGAGTAGTTTTGCCCTGAAACAGTCCCATGATAAGATTGATGAGATCTTGGAGTACAACTTTGATTATCCAAAATTAACTGGGTATTTTTCGAGGAATCAACAATAACAGAGGAGTAATACTGATTCATCTGATTTTGTTGGTAGATTTGATAGAGAGATTGAATTGGACCCTTAAAACCCCTAATTGTATGAATTATTGTTGGATCTATATTATCGGAATTATAATTATCCATTGAAACATCAAATTCCCCCATTTGAACATACGCTCTTAGAAGATTTGGATCTAAATTACTTTCTAAATCAGTGGAAGGATTGATTGAAGAAATCTCTTTTTCCAGATTTGGATTATTGATGAAATCTAAGAGATTACCAGATTCATTCACTTCCCTCGAATAAATTTGATGAGAATTAGGGTTACTACTTTCTCCCCTCTCAATTCTTAGTCTCTTTCCTCGTCTAGGACCTATCTACTCATTCTCTCTGCCACGAGTAACACTAACTTGAATCGTACGTTACACCTGATTAATGTGATCGGCACTTCCTGACTCACTGAGTCAACTCGCTTATTAGATTCCCTTTCCAGCTGGATTTGGTTTATAGTACAGATCACCATGGGTGCAGAAATTGAAGAAGAATCTTCATTAAAAGCTACAGCAGCCATCGTCTGCTGATTTGCAGTTATTGCATGCATCTGATTATTGGCATTCATAACTGCATGTTGGTTCTCCATGTCTACCTGCATCTGTAAGTTGCTCAAAGATGAATTTTTTGAGCCCCTATTATCTGGATTGCTTCAAGACGGAAGATCAAGAATAGAGTTGGAAGATAAATATCCTTTCTGATGCTGTAAAAGAAAATCAGCTATCTCTGCACACTCATTTTCCTTATGATCAATAGTATAGCAATATCCACAAAGGTTGAAAGGTTGTTTTTTCACAAAAGATCTGAATTCAAACCTCTTCTCCAACTGCATTCTTCATCCAAAATCCCCTGCGAAGTGGGTTTCTTCCATCAATTAAGACTTGAACTTTCTGAACTTTTCCTTTGGGTACTTCACAATTTGGAGGATCTAATTCTCTAACTTCTCCCACGGCAGAACCAATACTCTTTACTATTGGTGGATTAGCAAACTCCGGCTGCATGTTGTATAGTCTTAGCCAAAGTAGTTGCTTTGTGAAATCAATTTTGCTTTTAGGTATCTTGGGATTCCATGGCTCAATTACTAGCAGATCTCCTTCAACAAACCATGGTCTCAGCTTAAGGGCTAACTCATATTCTTCCTGTGTGTAGAAATTAATCATATGAAAATCTGGATCTTCCTTTTTAATAAACGTATCTTTACTTTTCATCCAAAGCTTTTTAAGTTCCTTATCCAATTCCCCAACTGAGTAATTCTTGTATGCATAGAACTTGGCCAGGAAACAAAACTTCCATTGATTTTCTCCTTCAATAAGAACTACTGGAGATAAAACCGGCTATTTAAGGGCATTGAGTCTATCCAAGAGAGATGTAGAACCCATTTTTTGTTGAACCTCCTTAAACTAGTTCTCCATTGAATGAGACTGTGTTGAAAAAGCAACACTAGCCAGACTTAGAACAAATAAAAATAACAGGAACATCAAAAGGAAATTAAGCATGCCGATGACTTGGTTAATGAATGTTATACACCTGGAGGAAATCTTGTAAACTTGTCAAGAGAACAAGTGGAGGATAGGCATAGCCGTAGATGTAACCATATTTTCTTATTTTAATCAGGGATGAGAAAGATAGGTTATATAACTGAATAAAAGATTTGATTGAAAAAAGTGAAGATTTGGATCTTCCGTGCGTAAAAGAATATCAAAAGGTAGGGATTTGTATTAGAGGATAATCAGGAGTTAAGGAAGGGATAGAGGCAAAACTGCTCACTTGTCTCAGCAAAACATCCAACAAGGCGCCAGACCTAAAAGAAAAGATTGAAACCAGCCATATTAGTAATCAAGTAATATAAAAGTTGCATCAAAAGGTACAGAAAAGCGAGATTATAACATGCAAGCTTAAAAAAGTGGAATTATTAAAGAAAATTTATGAAAAGATGAGATTTTTGATGACCGAGTTTCAACTGAGTTTACTCTGAGTTTCGTGCACTATCAATAGTTGAGGTTTTTTCTATAGACCATAAGCATCCGGAGAAGTTATTATTGTGTTTTTATTTTTTTTGCTAAGAGAAGAAAAGAAAAACTTGAAAAATTTATCTCAAACAGGAGAGAAGCAACATAAGGAGAAGGGGTGAATAACCACCTGGTAGAACCCATGTTTAGCTATGAAAAATTAGCAAGAAGAGTATGGGCAACAGAGTTACCGCTCTTCCCAACAAACTTGAACCGGACTATAGAGATTTCCTTTGCAAGTTCTTTTTGAGTTGAAATTCATTTCCTAATATCAAACGAAATAACGTGGAGATATTCTAGTGGCTAATTCAGCATCAGACTGTCAGTGACACGTACTCCACTAACTTGTAAGCCATAAATAGTGCAATATCAATGCATGCTATTTTTGACCAATTTTAATTAAGATAAGACGTTTTTTAGTTGTTACATCGATATGATCTATATAACGAAGAGAATATCTTTAGGAAGATTCTTGACTCGTATAATCTTTTATGTTTTCCAATTTAGCAAGGAATTTTTATGGTTAAGCATCTGAATAATTGTCAATAATTTTTGTAATCCGGTTTTCATTTATTTATCTGATATTAATTGCATAATTGAAACCGTTTCTCCATACATTGAATATATAATAGTATATTGTTCATCCAAACACAAGATAGGACCCAATAATTGATAATGCGGAAAGTGAATAACAAGGAGAGAGTATATATATAAATAAGTGAAGCCGGTAGCGTACTCCATGTGGCAAATATTTTATCTTAGGATGTACAAGCAAGAAAACTATATATCAATCTTGCTTGTCGACTTATTTAAGACCCTGAATTTGGTAAACATGACAACAATATGATTTTAACAATTTTGGTAACGGATTGTCTATATAAAAACGTGAGAAGATGAGCCTGATTATTTTTTTGATTTTTCCAAATAATGTGTTTTTACTGATCGGAAGTTATCCAAGCAGTTTGGATTCCTTATTTTTGACTTCAATTGAAGTAGACATTACCTAAATAACCTTTTCAACAACTTCTTCGAGAGGTTACCATATTAAAACTTGACCAAGATGAGCCAAATTTTTCGAGAAATATCTCTAACATAACATGTTTCTATAGATTGTAACATAAAAGTCAGCAAGACAGACTAATATGGTTACTCGAAAAGAATGGGATCTTTACTGTGAAATCTTCTTATAGAAAAATGTACAAAGAACAAGATACTTCTGCTTCAGTCGGACCGAGAATGATCAAGATTTACAAAACCCTATGGAAACTGCCAGCGCTTCCTAGAATTAGGCGTTTTCTATGGAAAGCTGTCTCTAATCTCCTTCCAACAAGAGATGTTCTAAGTATCAAAATTCCTGGAGTTCCTACAGCTTGTCCATTCTGCGAGCAGGCCCTGGAATCTCCAGCTCATGTTCTAATGGAATGTAACCTACCTAGGTTGGTTTGGTTTTCAATCTCTGGATGGTCCTCAACTGGTTCGAGATCGTTCTCCGACTGGATTGGTAACTGGTTCGAAGATTTTCATGCCAAGAAGATTCCAGAAGACGAAATCGTCAAACGTGCAATAACAACATGGTGTATTTGGTCTGACAGATGTGATAAAGTGTTTCAGCTCATCAATCCTTGCCCTGATAAAACCATCAAAAGCGCTCGTTTGTTCATTACTGAACACTGTGCTCAGAAAACCATCAAGACTCATATCACTAATAATAGAGTCTCTCGTAATAATATTCATTGGCTCCCTCCACCTTTAGATGTTGTTACTATTAATGTTGATGGCTCTTACTTACAGTCTACTGGTACTGGTGGCATTGGACTAATAATCAGGAATTTTGTAGGTGACCAGCAAGCTGCATCTACTTAAAGGACTCTAAAAGCGCTGAGCATGCAGAATGCATGGGGTTAAAGGAAGCAGTGATTTGGGCTCAAGACCTAAAGCTGGAGAAAGTGCATTTCGAACTCGACGCAAAGACAGTTGTGGAAGCTATCAATACTTCAATAGATTGGCAGTTACTCAACACAGTTAAAGACATTAAATTGCTTCTTCATAGCTTTACTTCCTGGAAATGTTACCACATTCCAAAGGAAAGAAATAAAGTAGCAGACATCCTTTCTAGATTAGCTAGAGATAATGTTTTTTTTTTTACCTGGTCTAACTCTTCTCCTGAGGAGATCAGAGCACAGTTATTGGAAGACAGAAGTCATGTACTGAACTAATTTATCTTTCAATACAAAACATCTTTTCGTTTCAATAAAATAAAATAAAATAGATTGTAACATCTCAGGGAGGCATCATTTTTCCTGTTGACCAAAATAGCATTGTTAATAATTTCCCTAAATGTATCTTGAAAATTTCAGCTAATGAACCGAACTTGTCTTATTTTTTCTTTTCCTAGAGGTTGTAAGTGAGCTATTATTTGCCTAGTTGTTATCTGACTGAATTAGATATGACCAAAATACCTTTTTCCACAATTTTTCTAAATTTCAACTAAGAAGCGTTCGATGGTTTTTTTATTTTTTGTTATTTTTATTTTTTAATGACACTGTATGTTTCTAATAATTGTCCACTTCTTATTTGAATTGAAGTTGATATAAGCATCACAGAAGTTATTATTTGTCCAGTTAAGACGAACTTTTTTAGTTTTTTTATTTTTTATTTTTTAGACATGATATGCATCTGAGTGTAAGCGTTCCAATGAACCATCGTTTCTCCAGTTAAACAGTTACAACTGTTATTTTGACAATTTGCTGACGGATTAATTAGTCCATTAGAAGTATTAGTTAAAATCTTGTGAAAAATGGGTAAACATGCTAGGTAAAAAAAAAGAAAAGAAAGAACCATGAGCCAGACTTTCTGGATAAACTAGACATCTATCCCCAAGGCGATGGCGATGTGCTCAATAGAGGTCAAATCTGCCATTATAACACGAAAAAACGATCTGCAGCTCCTCTATACTACCACAAGGAGAACTAGAAACTACTTGATCAGATATCTTTGACAATTACTTCTACATGCATATATAGACTAAAAATTCCTTTGTACTAAATAGCGACTTCCAAAACAATCAAAATCGAATATTACAAAGAAATTTGCCAAGAGTTTCATGCTAATTCTATCACAGTTACATAACTATAGGGTGTTCAGAAACTAGGACCGACTCATACCAATGTAGAACAGAGCCAAGGAAGAAAGAGATTGGCAGGGTATATGTCAGCCACAAGCCACCAATACTGTGAATGGTTTGTTACGAAAGTCCTAATCTTCGGTAAACTTGATCTTCTTTGGAACAGCTTGGACACTACCCACCTGTAAAAACAAGGTCACACACATAAGAAAAAATACGGCTAAAATGGAGAACTAAATATACTGGATCAAGGCAAAGCTTTGAATTGCATCTGAGCAAAGAATTGTATTTGGATATCCAAACTAGCATATATATTTTTGGTCTCAGATAATTAGCTTTGTATCATACCAAACTTAACACAGTTGATATACATAAAAGTAAAAGTACGTGAAAGTAAATCAAGGAAGACTATATAACTCAAACAATTGAAAGCAAACCCAGAACATCGATTGTTCAGATCATCACAATGCTTCTTGTATGCAGTGGTTAGACACAGTAGGTTCCGTGACTTACTAGCAACACCAAATCAATGTTTGTATAACAATTTTGAGGCAAAAAACGAAGTCCAGCAATTAAAACGAGATAAACAAGGTCATTAGAGGCGAGTCTAATTTACCTCAATTCACAATGCAATGGAAAATAGAGTACTAGATCAGTAAAGTAACCTATCAATCTATTAATCTTAATGAAAAGCAAAAGGAGAAAGAAGAAAACTAGCAGAGCGAATAATGTGATTCTTACAATTTCTGGGCACTCGTAATCAATACCAGCTACCTCTATCTTCAGTCGTCGCTTCTTGTCTCGCTTCATAATTCCCTCCACCAATTTTCTATGTTCTTCCAATGTTCTTTCCTGTACACAAATCATGATAAAGCGTTAAGAGTGACATGAAAATACAGTGTGAAGTCTGCTTTGGTTGGATATTAGTACCTGCCGTCAACAATATGTAGTTCAAAATTACAATACCTTGTTATGGTGGTTGCGTTCAATTTGAGTCCAGTTCAATGGTTTGTATCGGTGAGTTACACCATACCATCTATAAAAGAACACCACAAGATTAGCAGGCTTTCCACCTCAAGAACATTATTGGTTCAACCCAAAGAAGGGCCTTGCTAATATAAGACTCAACAGATAGTGATAATGCTGAAATACAAACTAAGACTCTTGCTTGGTGATAACACTTATGGGGTAACCAGATATGGCATGGGTGATGGTCATGAAGACAGGCAAACAAAGTTATGTGTGACAATACAATAACACATTTCGATACTGCAAAAGTTTTATGACAACAACAATAACAACTGAATTCTGAGCTTCTTTTCTCATTTTCACCCATAAGATAGTTTTTCATGCTTACTAAGATTGGTAGCATTAAGATGTCTAACGAAACAGGACCCAAGTCATGGGTTGAGCTTTCAATGTTTTAAATCATTCATCTAAGTAGAGCCAGTTTTCCTTATTTCTCACTCTCAATACAGAGGGAAAAATTCCAAGTAAATGACAAACAATAGTAGTTCTCATTTGTCTAGCATATTAATGGTCTAATCCAAGTGTCTTACAAGCAGCCAGCAATGCATTCGATACTGTGAAAAAGAAAATGGACAGATTCCTACAATATATGTCATGCACGCAAATAATAGTATCAAGAACGAATATCTCAAAACAAAATAAGGATCCAGACCACATAGGTCATGTGTAGGTTATGATATCCAGGGGCTTGAGGTAGAAATCTGACTTGAGATGATTTGTTACATAGAATACTTGGATAAATTAGTATCAACTACAAACATCTCAAAAAATAGCAAGGATCTAGACCTCATAAGTCAACTTGTATTATAGCCATTACTAAGCAAATCAAAAGAATTGCTTACAGTTTAGGATGAACTTTCTCTGTTGGAATAATATGAACTTGCAACAAGTGCTCAAAGAGCAGATAATTATGCATACAGTCTGCAACAATCTTCGCCACCTACATTTGGCAACAATTAAATTCAGTTCCAACAACACAAACTTGAACAAATTACAAATATAAGTGAAATACATAAGTACAAGCACAAACCTCAGGAGATTCAAACTCAATAAACCCAAAATGCTTGGACTTTCCTGTCTGTAAAACACACAAAACTCAACAATCAGTACAAATTACAAAACAAACACACCCAAATAGCTAAACTTATAAACCGAACAAACCTTCTTATTCCTCGCAATCCTTAACCGCTTAATAGAACCAAATTGCTTGAAAAATTCTACAAAATAAAAATAAAATTAAAACCCAAATTCAAAATCACAAATTTCACTAAAAAAAAAAGAAGAACTTTTATACTGAAAATAAAGAGATTAAAATTTATACCTTCCATTTCCTTTTCATAGAACCCGTGAGGAATTCTCCCAATATACAAAACAGCAGATGAAGTATCCAATGGTTTACCACTCTTTGGTAGTTTTCTAGCTGGTCCACCTTCCAATGGCTATCAAACAACAAAATCAAAGTTAGGGTTCTTCATAAGCTTCAAAAACTAACTAAAAAAATCTGATTTTGATTAGGGTTTTGAGAAACATACCAAGAAATCAGCAGATTCGGGTTTCTGAGCAGCAACCACCAAATCAGACGACTTGATTTCAGATTTAGAGGCAGAAGCAGTAACCCTCTTAAGGGTTTTCTTGTTGGAAGCTGTCTTTGCTTTGGCACCCATTTTTTTATTTTTGAGTTACCAGAGAAGGAGGCAGAGCAGAGAGTTTTTTCTAGGGTTTATAAGATGAAGATGGAAAAATCTCCCATTTGGCACGCCTGCACCACACGTGCTGTAAAATTGCCATGTCATGCGCGTGGGGTCCTTTATAGGTGACGTGTATCGTATGTAGGTCCCAGTTGGTGTGGATTAAGGCATCCGAGTAAATATGTGCCGGGCAGAACAGTGAGATAAACTGTCAATAATACTGAGACTTTTCCTTGCTGCTGCACCTGTTGGAACCGCTGCAAATATTTGTCTCTTTGATCACGAGCAATCTCAGTTCTTGCGCGAACCTGGCCCTGAAATTGTAGAAGACGCATCTCTAAATAACAGGACGACAATCATCCAACAAACTAAACAATGTAATGGCCATAAAGTAAGATTGGTTTCATAATCAGAAGAAGAACAGATTATCACTTGGTAGCGAAACCAATTAATCCGCTCTTTAACCAAGTTAAAATCCTTAATTGATCTGTCACAGTCACTAGAGCCACTCCCTCTGAACTTACGGAGTAAAATGGAAGGAACTGGGAGGAATTGGAACTTCTATAACTAAACAAAAGGAATAGAAGTCTTGTGAAATGGCTTGATGTAATTTCATTACACAAATATATATATATATATACTTCTCCAATAAGGGACGTAAAGCTATGACGCTAGCAATATGATACGCTATCAAACCATCTCGCCTAAGTTTACAAGTTCAGTACATGACTAAGATTTCATAAAATTATTAAATTTTACGTAACATACCACTTCATTTGGATTCTGAAAAGAGCTTCCAGCGTGAGGTCTCCACTGTGGAGAGAAAACTTTTCCACCTATCATTGTCGGCTCACTAGCATTAGCTGAATCAACTAAAACAGCTCCATCACTAGATTTGGAAACTTGCGGCAAGAGAATTCTGTTACTTTGCTGGTAGTCAGATGGCCACCATTAAGTGATTGAGTCGATGTACCTCCACCCACAGTCTTTTTACCCATACTCCTTCCGAGTGAAATATCAGCAAGAACTGGAGAAGACCGGTGGCTAGAAAAGTTTGAGTCCTCTTCCTCTTTCACTGAAACAGGAGATGATGAACCAACAGCAGCAGAAGTGTCATCAACACCTCGGGCAGATAATGGAGCAGAAAAAACTGAAGAAACCGTTGAACCACTGACTGCTGAACGTGCTGCCATATTGCTAGTAGCAGCAGCTGCATTGGTTCCTGTTGGTGTGGTCAATGCCGACTGACTTAATATTCAGTGGCGTAAGTCATGTAACCCAACTACAACCAGGACTTTTCTTCACTCCATTACGATTCTTAATCAATCTTAATTCCTTCTCATCCTCTTGAAGCCCTGCAACCGAATAAATGTTGGATAAAACCACATATGGAGTTGCATTATCAGGTTCCAGTTCAATAAGGTGTCTGGCAGAAAGCTCTGCAATATCGACATTCATGTGGGTTCTGCTTCCACTGAGTAAAGCTCCCCATATACCAGAATGTGGCTTCATAGGCATAGACTGGATCAAATCAAGTGCCTCAGTAAAGAGTCCTGTCCGTGCAAGTAAATCAACCATACAAGCATAATGATCTGGTCCTGGCTGTATATGATGCATAGAACTCATTGATCGAAAGTAATTCCAACCTTCATTTACTAACCCTACATGAACACAAACAGAAAGAACACCGAGAAAGGTAATTTCATTTGATTCATAGCCTTCCATCTGCATCTTCATGAATAATTCTAAAGCTTCTTTTCCAAGACCATGGTGAGCAAATGATGTGATCATTGAGTTGAAAGAAAGAAGATCAGGAGTTCTAATACTTGAAAAGATTTTGTACGCGGTGTTGACATCTCCGCACTTCGAGTACATTGCAATCAGTGAATTTTGAATAGATAACTCAGATTCCATAACCATTTTCACCACATTTGCGTGTACCTGCTCTCCTTGTTTCAGAGTTGCTAACCCTGAAGAGGCACAAAGCATACTGCTCATAGTGTGATAATTTGGTTTGATTGCTCCTCGAATCATCTGAATGAACATCCCATAAGCCTCCTCAAATTTTCCATTTCCCACAAATCCTGAAATAATGGCAGTCCAAGCAATACCATCTTTCTTGGGCATCTTATTGAATATTCTCAAAGAGTCTTCCATTCTCCCCTGGTTCGAAAAAGCAGCAATCATATTAGTCCAGGAAACAACATCTTTACTTGGCATTTTCTCAAAATATGCGCAAGCCTTTTCTGTTTCACCATTCTGAACGTAACCAGAAATCAATGAATTCCAAGATACGACATCTTTCTTGTTCATCATGTCAAATACATTTCTAGCATCATCCATGCGCGTAACTCTGCAATACATGTTGATGACTGAATTACCCAAGTAGACATCAAATTCAAAACCCATTGAGATAACCAATCCATGAATCTGAATACCTTCTTTGAACCTACCCAAACTTGCACAACTCTCCAAAATCACCGTTATTGTAGTTGAATTTACTTCAGCATGCTCTTCTCTTCTCATCTTCGAAAACAACTCAAACCCCTTCTCCCATTGCCCACTCTTCATGTACCCACTGATCATTGTAGTCCACGAAACAACATTTTTCTCAGGCATCTTCTGAAAAAATACTTCCGCTTCACTAACATTACCATTTTTACAATACCCATCTAACATAGAACTCCATGAAACCACATTTCTCTCCGCCATAGAATCGAAAACAAATACCGCTTTCTCCAATTCACCAAGCTTCAAATACCCATTAATCATTGCATTTGAAACAACTGGATCTCTACCAATTACAGGCATTTCATAGTAAATCTTCTCAGCTTCATCTAACATCCCAACGCGAACGAAACCCGTTATCATGACAGCATACGTAACCACATTTCTCTCAGTAACTTTACAAAACAATTCATAAGCTTCATTAACGTGAGAATTACTACGAGTATAAGCTGTAATCATAGCATTCCAACTTGCAGTATTTCGTTGAGGCATTTCATCAAACAATCTCCGTGCTTTTGGAAGTTCACCATTTTCTGCATACGCAGTGAGCATTGCTGTCCATGATATGATGTTTTTAGTAGGTAACTGTTTGAAAATTGATTCAGCTTCTCTAAGATTTCCATTCCTTCCATTTTTAGTTATCTCGGAGTTTCTTTGAACAAGAAATTTGGTGCTGATAATTTTGCTGGAATTGGGTTTTGAATTGGTGAGAGTTTGGAATGAAAGAGTTAAATAGTTCGAACTAGGAGGAGTTAAGTGCGAAAGATGTTTGTAGACAAGGTTGGGTCTAGTGTGCATGGTTTGCGGATACAGCAGCAACCACGCTTCAATTTGGATATCTAAACATTCATATTATTATACCGTCGAGAGACTCAATCTGCTTAATGCTTGAAGTCCGACACATAATCAGCTCAGCTGGGCTTCAAATCAGAAATGGTTTTTCCCTTACCAAAGGATTTCAGCAATTGGGTATCACCTTTATTATGAACGATGTTTTGGGGACTATCCCAAAACAGTGGGGGAGTACTTAGTTATTCAAATGTCCACCCTAAATTTTAAGGGGTGTCCTAAAAGATTAGGGAAGACTAATATGTTCTTATCCTAATTAAGGTTATAACTAATCCTAATAACCCACTAATTTAACCATTACCCACTAATCTAACCCCCTAAATTAAAACCAAAAATCAGTTTCAAAACCTTTTCTTTTCTTTTATTCTTCTTCTTCTTCTTCTCCAACATCAACCAAGAAGTCCGATTCGAGTAAAATGAAAATCCGCAGGTAATTTCCTTCATACCCATTCCTTTTAATCGTTTTTTGTTGAAGAAATCGATTAGAAATCATCAAAAACCATAGAAAATGGTAGTTACAGTATAGATTTCGGCTAGGAGAAATTTTGAAAACCCTAGATTTTGGTAACCGAACTTTCAATATGAAGAACAGTTCGGCCAAGTAGGAATTTTTAGGTAACCGAACTATGTAGTTCGGTAAGCTCGCAAAAAAAAAAATCGTAACCGAACTCTTTCTTTATATGCGAAATTTGAGTTCGGTTTAGTCGATAAATTTATATAGGTAACCGAACTTTGATAAAATATAGTTCGGTTACTTCGCAATTTCTATGGGGTAACCGAACTTTGATCTGTCAACACCAAACTTGTAGTTTGGTGACTTCGCAACTTTTACCAGATATTGCGATCTTGCCGAACTTGTTCTTTGGAATTTTCTATGGTATAGTTCGGCAACATAATTACTACACTCGACTAAACCGAACTACAAAGTTCGGTTAGCTATTCAATGATCGTGATTTGCGATCTTGCCGAACAAAAAGTTCGGTAACAAAGGGACTAAACTCGACTAAACCGAACTATTAACTGTATACTCTATAAAATTAGTTCGGCAACGTTTTCTGGAAAAAGATAACCGAACTCTCAAAAACCTCCATTAAAACAGAGTTCGGTTACCTGCGTATGCTGAAATGAGTAACCGAACTGCACATACAGGAGAGTTCGGCTACCTGTTTTGCAGAATTGCTAACCGAACTACTTTGACCTAGCCGAAATTTCTTCCTGAAATTTTCGATTTGGCCAATTTTTTGCACAATTCAAGCTACATTAACTAAATTTGAGCCATACATGAGTACCCATAACTTCATCTTCTGGTTGTGGCTGATAAAATTCATCATTTGGGTTCTTCCCTCTTTTTCTTCATCTTTTTTTCTTCTTCTTCTTCTTCTCTCTCAATAATTCTGATTCTAACAAAACTATCCTATTAATAACTCACTAATCACTAACTAATCAGTAATTAATCATTACACTAACACTAACTAATCAATAAACTAACTAATTTAATTACCAAGGGTAAATTTGGTATTTAAAAAAATAAATAGATAAGGGGTGACCCAAAATTACTTCAAATATCCACCCCCAAATTGGAAGAGTAGTCCCCCACTGTTTTGGGTAGTCCCCAAAACATCGTTCTTTATTATGAATTGGGATAATAATGGATAAAATGGGCCTAAATATTTCTCTTAGAATTGATTTTTGAGGACTATGATTTTTTCCCAGGGACCATGATTTGAACAATAGTTATAAGGATGACTAAGTTACCCTTTAATTAAATAAACTAGTTTGTCACCCGTGTTTATTGCTTATGGAATATTGAATGCTAAACAAATAATGCGACTAACGAATGAACCAATACTGATTGACAAAGCCATCTATTTTATTGTTCCCTTAAACTCTAATTCATGCTAATATTTCACACTTATTGAATTCTTAATTATCATCGTCGGATACGATCACCACCTCAGAATTTTTGATTTCTTCTGTCTCACTGTCAGATAACAGGATAAGTTTCCTGCATCTCTAATCAACCTCCATCTCCATGTCAGAATTCGATGTTTGCTTCTGCAGATCAGCATGAAATGGAAATTTTTAGTAAATGAGCGTACGCTAAAAACTCACTGCAAGTATATATACTAAATAATTACCTATTCAATGCACAACTTTCTCATGGATTTTAATCGGGTCAGTGGGTCGTAGCATTGCATTTTCTTATCGGATTTAGATGGTGTCTGTGGATGGTGATGCTGTGTGTCTCTACTCTTTGCTGATTTTATGACTCTTCCAAGTCTCTCGAACTCATATTTAGCTTCCAATTCGTGATTGAGATGATATATTTGTCGCACGTTAACGGTCCTATATCCATATAACTCCTCTCCAACAATCTGCAACTCGAACACACATGTAATTCCACATGTTTCCATAATCTCAGGTATATTTTCTGCTAGATTATTCTGCAATCAATTGTTTATAGTTTAGAGCGTATAAGAAAGTACAACATGCTACGAATTTTCACTGAATGCAGTTTCATACCTCTCTCATAACTAAACTGATTCGCATGAGGCTTGCAACTTTTGCTCTATCACTGAACAAAACCTCAGCAACTAGCCCTTCGACAGTAATTGTTCCAGTTCCAGATTTATCATCGTAAATTTTTTAACTCCAATTTGTATCTGCTCATGTTTGTCCATCAATTCTATTACTAAAAAATTAAGTGCAAGCTAAACCGTTCATAGTACTGCATAGGTCTTTTGATCCAGCAGTTGCATATATTGCACCAACTCTTTCCATCTATGGTCACACGCATAGTACTGCACTCTGAACATACCATATAATACCACGTTGAACCCGACACAACTCCAATTATTGTTTCCTTGCACGTGAAGGTCATTCCCTGTCATAACATCACAAATTGATATAATGATTACTTGCAACGTTAGTAATTGTTTTTGTTACCTTTGGATCTTACCAAAAAAAAATCATCATATATTAATTTGCAGTCCTCTTGCAAAGTCTATCTGTTATGGAAAGGCATCTCCTCGATTGGTCTTTGTTGGTTTCTCTCAATATTCATAGGCAATATTGGCAAGTAGTATCCACATGAACAATATTAATAATTTTTTTTTACTTAATACAGTGCCTATAAAGACTGTACAACTCTTGGTATTTCTAGATCAAATACTTGCCTCTTGATTCAAAAAAAAAAAAAAAAAAAAAACTTGCCTCTCTCGCATGATCTCAACCTGTGGGATGTCCAAGTCTGCATATATTTTGGTTGCTTTTGTAGAGGACAGATAATATAAATCTGAACCATTTTACAGATTGGTTATTAAAACATGGTCATTAAAACAACAAGAGGTATTAGCCGAAATAAGCTGTAATTGGACCTACAAGAAACAACGATCATATAATGTGGTAATTGCTTCCTTGAATCTTGTAAACGTACGACCCTCCACCTATGTTAACATCATGGACCTGTCGACCCCCGATGACGTAAACGCAAACATAGAATTGTATAGTTTAATCAACCTCCTAAATTTTGTTGATTGTTGACCACCTTTATAGTCCATCATTGTTCGGAGAAAAGCAGGAGCATCTTTAAGCAGAGGAAGCTGAACATTGCCCTTCGAACAACAGATAGAATATTTAACCTTAGATGGATCAGCAGATTTTTCAGTTATCTCTTGAGGCCAGACCATTGCTCCTCAATTTGGGCATGTGTTGCACGGAAGTCCGAGATCGTTTTTTTTTATACCCAGTTCTGACCAAACACCAAACAAAATCGTTATTTAGTGAGTTGAAAATAGTATAGATACACAAAAGAGGTTAAGAAATTCATGTCATAAAAAATCCCAACTCACTTGTAGAATGCTTGATCACTTCAATCTCCAGATGGTCACCAATGTCTGAACCACCATGGGAGTTTAGACTTCCCATTACACTATCTCTCTTACGTACCCCTTGATTACAAAGCACCAAAAATGAATGTGCATATTACTCGCCGAAAAAAAATTATATATTTGATTTAACAATGCATCCACAAAATAGGAAAAATAAAAAACTGTACAACCTCAATAAATATTAACGAACCCGTAGAATGTTCAAAAGTGTCCATTGATCCACTCTGGGATCCAAGACCACTTTCCTCTAATGACCTTTTCCTCTTAAGCACCCCTTGAGTACAAAACAACAAATATAAATTTCACAGATTAGTTGTCTACTCACTCATAGCCATTAACAGATACAACCCCATCAAAAAATAAATAAGTTTAGACTTCCCATTACACTATCTCTCTTACGTACCTCTCCCATACGTAGCCCTTGATTACAAAGCACCAAAAATAAATGTATATAATCAAGAAAAAGAATTAAACAGAAGAAATAAATTATGTATATAATC
>JAJJMB010003208.1:261726-319336 GCA_023531105.1 Papaver atlanticum | reverse complement strand
CTGCAAACTTCCTGTAGGCATTAAAAATAACAATAAAATAAAATCAAAACTTGGAATGTGATCTCATTATGTGATCTTATTCGTTGAAATTTGCATGTACCTGCATCCGTACTTTCGAACAACTGACATATTTTCTTGTTTCTTTTTTCCAGTATCACGCCCTTAGCTTCATACGATTCACCCTTGCCTGCTCGGGAGTCGTTGGATCTATATCCATAGCTGGTTTCACGGTTTTACCCACGGATTTTCTTGCTGCATGGATCATATGTAAGGGTAAAACACAACGATCATGTTTATAAACCCACGAAATATCAAAGCATGCAGATGAAACACATTCAGCCATAAAAAGTCCACATTTTAATACCTGTATTTTTGCTCATGCGCACTCCACTCCCAATGTTGGCACTCCCATCTTCAAATCCCGTTTGATAAATATACATGATCAATTTGCGATTTATTATTGAACATCGATAAAAACAACGGGGTATTACGAGTAGTAGATCAAAAGTGATGAGTTTCTCATCGTGATGTAGCCTGGAGTTGACGATCCAAAAAAAAAAACCTGTTTCTGGAATCAAATCAATGAAACAATAAAGACTTTAATCGCAAGAAAACCCAAGAAAAAACAATGGTAATAGTAGATCAAAAGTGATGAGTTTCTCACCGTGATTTAGCCTGGAGTTGACAATCAAAAAAAAAAAAAATTGTTTCTGGAATCAAATCAATGAAACAATAAAGACTTTAATAGCAAGAAAACCCAAGAAAAAACAACGAGAATTTGGTATCTGCGCAAGGGCCTTATATAGAGCTAATAAACCCAAAAAATTCCAAAAAAAAGAACTCCTTCTTAGGAAATAATATACGTATCATTTTATTTTGATATTCACATTTATTTCGATATCGTATTCCAATATTTTCTTCCTTGTTATTTTGATATCCACATTTATTTTGGTATCTTTTAAAATTATATTCCCATTTTTTTATTATTATTTTTTTGTTGCTGATAACGATTTTTTTTTCTTTCGTTTTGTTTCTGATAAGGATATTTTTTTTCTTTCGAAATCATACTGCTAATGTTTTTTATTATTTTTTGTTTGTACAGGATTAACAAACCCTTCACTCTATTCACGCGTGACTCCCTAAAATCAGGTATTTTCTTTTAATCGCTGATCTAAATTTTTTCTTTTAATCAGGTTCATGCTTATGATTTTTTTTAGGTATTCGGAGAAAGTCTAATTGCAAGCATTTTTCTTTTACCCGTAGTTTGGAGATGTGATTAGGGAGATTTAGATGTAATTAGGGGAATTTTATTACAAAAAATGTAAATGGACATTGGACATTGGTTTATTTATTTTTATTTATATGATTGATTTTTTTTAATCATATGATTGATCTATTTTTACGATGAAATCACGAAGAACATTGCATATTTTATTTTATCATGATGAATTTTTTTTTTTTTTTGGTAATGTTAAAGTTATATATATTTGTTTTGACATGTTTCTTAGATTAAATAAGATTTAGTAATTTTAGGAAATTATTTTTTAAAATGTGATTGGCCAAATAATATTTTGTGGGTCCAAAAGATTATTTTGAAATTTTATTGGCTGAAATTCTAAATGTTGGGGTCAGAATCAACCAGAAGCTCCGGTTAACCACGTCGCTCGAAAAAACTCTGTTTTTATATAGAGAATAAATACCACTTTATGTATATTTTTTTTCATTTAAAAAAATAAAAAATGATAGCATACTTTTTATTATTTGATATAAAGATTATTATTACAAGAAACTATTTGGAAGCCAAACAAGCTAAGCTCCAACAACAAACTACTACACTATTATTATTTTTCTTAGATTTTTTTTCTTCTTTTTTTTAATCTTTTTCTAGGTTTTTTTCTTTTAGTTTTTTTTTTTTTTTTTGTGTATTTTTTTGTATTTGGTTTGGCTATGAGAAAAACACCAAAGCTGGTTAAACTTTAGGTTCAATTAGGAGAAAATACATAAAAAGTAGCCGAACTACATGAATAAAAGAGTTCGGCTAGGGGAAAAAAATGCGAGCTAACCGAAGTCAACATATGGGTTTACAGAGAAGAGTTTGACCAAGGAGAACTTTTTGCGAACTAACCGAACTCAACATATGGGTTTACAGATAAAAGTTCGGTTAAGGAGAAATTTTATGTGAACGAGCCGAACTCTGAATTTGGTGTTCTAAACATAAATTCAGTTACGCTTAGAAAATTTCGTTTTATCCGAAGTGTTCTTTGGGTTCTTGATTTTAGAAAGTTCGGTTACCAAACTAGGGTTTTTTAAAAGTTCCATTTTCACCCTATTTTGATGATTAATAATCAATTTTATCAATCAAAAACGAATAAAAAGTAATGGTTTTGTGTGAAAAATACCTGCAAATTTGAATATTGCTAGAATCAGGGTCTTGCCAAACCATTTTTTTTTTGAAAAAATATAAAAATAATAATAAATTAAAATAATATAAGGATATTCTGGTCATTAACTAAAATATGTGGATAATGAGTGGTTTCAGTTTACTTTTAAATGTCCTACGAAAATTGAAATGATGGCCTCCCTACAAAATGGAGTGGTCCCCAAAAAATCATTCCTCTTTTCACCGGGATTTTTTACGAAAAAAAGTTTAGGTAAGATTAGCATTTCGTTTAAAAAAATGGAAGACATATTTCTTATGGGATGCCAGTCCATGAATAAATCTTATACCACTTATTTTATTGAGGTATGATATGTGAACTTAAGAGCTTAAATTGAACATCTGACTGTCCATGTATATTAGTTTTTTTATAGATAAAAAGCGTTTACTGACAAAAGGTTGCAAGGGTAGAAGCCTCCCACATTTGAGGACTTTGAGATCTTACACCGAGTAAGACTAGTCTTTGCAGATCAGAGAAGTTACAATATTTAATAGTTTAAAATATTACTTTTTCAAAAGAGTTCAAACTCAAAATTAAATTATCTAGTCTATCATTAGTCCTCCAGCTTGTACTTATGGTTCCACCTTGCATAGCTTTGCTGATATTTTTGTTACCTCCCAATAAGTTGAAGACTCTGCAATTTAGTTGAGAATCCCAATCCAGAGCATCCTGAGAGGCTACACATTCTCCCTCCTTTCTTCCATGAGTCCTGATCCATCAGGTTTTGCTGCCAATGATTTCTCATGTTGGACCTAATATACATACACCAATTCAGCCTCGTAACAGAATCATAAGCAGCTTTATTGGCAAAAGAGATATTCGGAACTGCAATTTGATCCCCATCTTCTGATCTCTTGGTATCAGGTCTATTATCAGCTATAGACAGGTTCAGGTTAGACATGTTCAGGTGGCTAAGAACCTGATTTCATGTGAATCTTGGTCAAGGCTTAATTTTCTTGAACATAGAATTGCACCTGGCCTTCCAGACAAACCAGCAAATGGTAGCACACATGCTTTCCCAAGACCTCCATTGAGTCGGAGGAATACTTCTAGAGAACCAACTATTACACCACTCAGTCAAATTATTAAAGCCGTTACAAGCAGTTTCAAAGTTGATGGAGCAGTGAGCCCAAACTGCTTTGGCAAAGCTACATTGCATTAGGGAATACTCACCCGTTTCAATGTGGTTATTACACATGGTACAAATGAGATCAACATGATTATTGTACCTAGCAAGATGACCATTAAAGGGTAACAGTTTACTTTTCATTTTCCAAATAAAAAATTGGACTCTAGGAATAACCTTTAGTTCACCAATTTTCCTAGCTAATAGATCACTAGGTTGAACAGACTTCTTATCAAGGAGATTGTATAAGGACTTACTGGTAAAATTACCTTGCGGGTTATCAATCCATCTTAACACATCCTTCGAATATTTATTAGGAGTGATAGTCAGGATTTTGGTTACAACATCCCACTCAAACAGATAATTTAGAACCTCAATGTTCCAACCACTATCATTCATTAAGTCTTTAACAAGAGTGAAGTCACTGTGATTACCTAGACCTTCTAAGCTTATCGGATTTCCTTCCTCATCAGGCACCCAATTGTCTTTCCAGATATTGACCTGACAGCCATTTCCTATTTCCCAAATGCTATAATCCTTGATAATCATAAGCCCTTTATAAACCCCCTTCCAGGCCCAAGAAGAGCCATCATTGCATATAACATGGAAAGGGTTGGTAGTAGGGAAGTATTTCCCTTTCATAGTTTTATAGAAAACAGAGTTGGGTTGATGGAATAATCTCCATCAATTTTTAGCAATCAAAGATAAGTTCATAAGATCAAGTTTTTTCAGACCATTGCCACCTTTTTCTTTAGTTTTACATAAACCCCTCTAGCCAGTCATATAAAATCCCTTTTTTGGACCAAGTTTGCCCCACCAAAAATCCCTTATAATGTTAGTAACTCTCTTGACAGTGGTTTTAGGTAATATAAAAGTAGACATAAAATAAATGGGAACAGACTCAAGCACAACTTTATCCATGATACCTCTTCCAGGGGGAGACATGGACTCACTCTTCCAACCTTTTAATCTACCCTCCATATTATCATATAGATTTTCCAATATGATTTTTTTTACCTGAAGAATATTTATAATGTCTCTCCCTTATTGTTAGGAGTGTGAGGGGTAAAAAAGATACTAGACTTAAAAAAAATTATCATCTTCCCAGAGGAACTACCATAGTCCTCAAGAATGTTAAGAAGATTTTGGTTTTGAGTGGTATTAGCTTTAGCAAAAATTAAACAATCATCCGCAAAGAGCAAGTGGCTAATAGCAGGACAGTGTTTGTTAATTTTGAAACCAGAGATTAATCTCTGTTGCTCTGCATTGGAGAGAGTCCTGGAGAAAGACTTCATGCAGAGAATAAAGAGATAAGGGGACAAAGGGTCCTCTTGCCTCAGACCACGAGAAGGCTTGCACGGATCCCCATTTACCAGAATAACAGATTTACTAGTACTTATGTACTGGTAAATAAGGTTACACCAAGCATCACAAAAGCCCATCCTATGAAGAATAGCAATCAGAAAATTCAATTCAACACTATCAAAAGCCTTTGACATGTCGATTTTTAAGCCCATAAAATCTGTTTTTCTTTTCCTTTTCTTTCTCATAGCATGTATTATCTCATGAGAAACAAGAATGTTGTCTGAGATAAGACGTTGCTTAACAAAACCAGATATGTACGAAGAGATAATTCTGTCTAGGAAAGGTTTATTCTATTAGCTATGAACTTAGAAATAATTTTGTAAACAATGTTGCACAGGCTTATAGGTCTGTAATCACTAGGGCCAGTAGGGTGAAGGACTTTGGGAATTAAAGAGATATAGGTCAAATTCAATTTAGTTAACATATGACCACTGTTGCAAAAAGAAAGAACAGTTTCAATGACATCTTTTTTAACAATATTCCAATTTTTTTTTTGAAAAAAACAGGCCGGGAAACCATCATGTCCAGGGATGGAGTTTGGAAGCATTCCAAACAAGGAATCATGAATCCCAACTTCAGAAGGAGGCTCCATAAGCTTTCCATTTTCAACATCAGTAATAGAGGAAGGAACAAGATTAACTATATCTTTATTAATGACAGGCCTGGAAGTGGTTAGAAGAGTTTCAAAATGAACATTTAAGCAATATGATATGTTATCTCTACCCTCAATCCAAATATTGTAATTGTCATATAAGCCCTGAATGTTATTTCTCCTTTGTCTTATAATAGCATTTTGATGAAAGTAATGCGTATTCCTATCACCTAGCTTTAAAATGTTATCTCTACCTTTTATTTTCCAAAGTTCCTCCTCATAATCATTAAGTTTTTGAATTTCATCCTTAGTAGCAATTAGATTTTGATCATTTAGTCTAACATTTGGGTTCTCCATAATGGCATCAAGCTTTCTATTCATGTTAGCTAAGTTGTGTTTTATTTTTCCAAACTCAAATTTATTCCACAAACTAACTTCCCTTTTTCCAATGGCCAGTCTATTAACCAGGACAAAAGCTTTAGAACCATTAAAGTTTGTCTTCTAGGAAGATTTTATAATATCTCTGCTTGGCAACTAAACTTGACAACAAGCTTGAGATAGCAACGCTTGCGAGTTCGACCGAGAAGTGTTCTAACACACTCCATTTTTGATTTTAGGGCTTTTTGATTACAGGGTTCACTGTTATAGTATTTCTTCGTCTCAACAGCAAAAAGGGTAATTCTCTTTTACTCGATCCATTTTCCTTCCATCATTTGTTTGGTTCAACTGCGTGTTTACCGGTTTTTAATTTTGAGGCTTTTTGATTTCAGGGTAGCTGTGAAGGTCTTGCTCCATCTATACTACAAAAAGGGTACAACCAATCCAAATTTTTCTTTCATCATGAATATATATTAATTTGATAAAAAGTCAGTTGAAAAAACAGTTGGTCCTACAAATATAAGGTGCAAATTTGATTCTCACCAAATGCTTATCTTGGTAACTGACTTCTGTAGGCAACAGGATGATAAACTGGATGAGTTAAGTGAAAATGTGCGAAGAACTTGAAGTGTGGGGCTCCCTTTACACAAAGAAATTACTTAACAGGTAGCATTTATGATTGGCATTCTTTAATTAAAGTTGAAATGCTTTCTTGGTTATAATTTCATTTGTTTGTTAAGTATATTAGTCTCTTGCATGGAATTATTGAAAATTTATGGTGCCGTATGTGTTGATGTAGGATTAGGACATATACAAGCATGTGAATGATGGTTCTAGACTGAAAGCTCCTCTTATTTCCAATGGTGTTTATGAGATAATTATGATGGTGATAGTCTGATGAGGCTTGAATCTGATTCTTTTGTCAAATTAAAATAGTCTACATGGTTTATGTTCATTCGATTTATATGTATAAGCATGGTTAGAATTGAATTGAAATTTTGTTTTGTCTCTATAGGTCTTTGTTCTGTCTTTAAGATGATTCTAAACTGATTTCGAAAACTAATTTAAAAAACTGAACAAGAAAGCAATTCCACTGTCTCTATAGGTCTTTATTCTGTGTCTATGGTTTGTTTGAATGTTTGGGATAGTTGTAAATCGAGGCATTGTAACATAAATGTACAGTTCCATTTCAGAACTTATCACCTCAATTTATTGTACAAACAAGAAAAAAAAAATTGAACTTTGTCTATTGATCCTATAAGCTTTAGTATTTAGACCTGAGTGTAGTGTTACTGCTACTCAACATTGTTATTATCTGTTTCAGGAGAAGATCTGTTGTCTATTGCTACTGACCAACCTTTTCGCGTTCCTGCCACCTTCACATTTGTCTTCCGGGCATTTTCTGGTACAACCTTTAACTAACCTATCTAGTCATTGCTATATAGTATAATTTCTGAGCACGATTCTAAGAAATTAATTTCCAACCCTGCATCATTGGATAATATTGGGAAGGGTCATGACCCTTGATTTGACATTACAGAAATTGCCAAGCCGTGAGTTTTGCCTTATCGAACAACATTGTTTCCATTAGGATGATGAAAACTTCTGATACTGTCTCTCGTCTATGCATCCTTCGTATATCTCTTACTTGTGATATGATGTGTTTTCCAGTTATGCACTGGAGGTTCTAAGATTTCGGGAGGCTGGTGTTGAAGTTTTCATAAAGACAAGCTTAAAAACATCTTGATTGTTCTATTCTATATTGAGTCATTATGATGTGACTCTGATTCATATTAAATTATTTGAAATATATCTCAGGACTCCAAGAAGAGATGGATTGTTTCTCCTTTTTCGTTTAGCATGTTTAATTGGTTTGGTGTTGATTTTTGATTGCAGCTTAAGGATGGAGAAGTAGATGAAATTATGTGCGTCTTTGATGAGCCTGAGAGTCTTACCAACTGGATTACACCTTGGTGAAGTTAAGAATATAGTTATTCAAGGTGAAGCTGGTGCTGTCTTTTGAAGAAAGTAGGTGATAACTTGTTTCCCAATAAAACCTCTATTTTTATTTATTTTTGGATTTGGTAAAACTGTATTGTCAGTTGTGTGTATGAAAACACAGAAGTAACATGAACATTTATGGTAGGAAGCCTCAATACTTTTCCATGATATTTATTACTAAGAGGTATATTCTAATGTGCTTTGTAGGGTTCCCATTCCAGTTCGTGAGAGGAAATGAAGCCTCTAACACAAGTTTAAGAGTTTCAACTCCATGTTATTCATCATGCTGTCAATAGAGCTGAATTTGACCAAAAAGTGACTCATGGTTATGCCGTGATGGTTTATATACATGTATAATGTCTGAATTTATCATCTTATACATGGAATTGAGAAGTACAATTCTATTACATTGCAGATCAAGGAGAAAGAAACTCAACAATAAGAGATACCAAGAAGAGTCTTAATCTGCTAAAGTGGTAATTAGAAGAGAACTACTACTTCTCATTTCAGCTATTAGTTACTTTAGCTCTTCTTACAAAACTTGCTTGTATTTTAGTTGGATTTTTACTGATTTAGCTTGCCGCTTGCGACATTAGAATTGAACGTCATGAAACATGTTGAGATAGGCAAACTGAAGCAAGCAGAATCTAATTTATGAATTCTTATATCGATCTTAAAGACCCAATGCATAACATTCACCTGTGAATGACAACTTAGGATTCAACTTCGGTAGCTGAATTTGGTATTTATTAAAGAAGTAATCTCAATTTCTTGAAACTATTCTGTAGCTATTTCGGATTTCATTTGTCCCATACTTCTGTCCATTATTTGTTTATGCCTGTAGTAGCTCTTACGCTCAAAGAGTGAAGAACATTTCTCTTAAAACTGATTTTAAGACTAGCATAACTTATTACTCTTGATATGTGCATGTTCAATTGAACTGCCTTAGTTGATTCAACTGTCCTGTTACTCCTCTAGACTTGACTTGTCTAATAGCCAAACATTTTCTATGACATGTCTTTACCTGTTGCTGGTAAAATGGTATTGTTTGATAAGTTTTTACAGAAATTCATATATAGGATTCCTTAGTAAAGCTGCTGGCTATATTGATATTCAACTTTAACAGTCTTAAGCTTAACTTTTTTAATGGTTTTGCAGGATGATATCTGGGAATGAATCAGCTTAAGGTGTATTGCCTCGCAGCCTCACAGATATGCTAGCTGGTTAGAAAGGTGGTCCTAAGAAGATGTTTAAAAGTGACGTTTCATCCGCCATCTTTATCGATTATGATGAGGTATAAATCTGGTAGTCCCATAGATTTAATTATGCGCATATCATTTTGTCTCGTTCCATCGTCACCAAAGCTGAAATTGATTCATTGAATCATACGAAGTACCAATAATATTAACGCATTGGTTATGTTAACAAAATTATGGAGTTTGAATACAACTAAGGCAGATTTAGCTTACACTTGTGAGATTAGATTAACCTTTATATGGCAACATCTTTTGAAGTTTGCTGCGAACACAGTTTCAATACAACTTGGGCAGATTTAGATTATTCATATAGTTTTGGCTTGTTATATTTTCTGGTGAACAATGACTAAATGGACTGATCTTTTGTAAAATCTTTGTGTATTTTCAGGTCCAAGAGCAACGAAAGTTGCTTTATTTTTCTGCTACCTGAAGAAGGTTCCACTTTTGACTTTCATTTTTGTTTTTTTATCTAGTAAATACATTAGTTCTTATATATTTTTCCTTTGAGATTTTGTATTGTGCTGGGCTCTTTTATGTTGCTGGTTTGCACATTGTGTTTAAGTAATCCTTGAAATCTTTTTTTGTGTAATTTTAAACCTGAGGAGTGCAATGAATGTTAAATGGAAAGGTCATATTGAGTTTGATTTGGTTTTCATCTGAGTTTAATTTGAATTCTCATTTGAGGTTAATTTGGTTTTCATTTGAGTTCTATTCGAGGAGGAGTCAGATTCAATCAGCCAATCTGAATTTTTTTTTATATTAAAATCTATATCTACGACCGATAAGGGTCAGTCCTAACACCTTGACCGTTAAAATCGGTCATTGATATAGGTTGTTCCGCGACCCGCAGAACCACGTCATAGATGAAAAAGACGCTCAAACAGCGACCATTTCTGCGACCGTTAAAACAAGTCATTTAACTTGTATATATGACTTGCCCTGACGGTCGCAAAATTGCTATTTTTCACTAGTGAGTCACCTAGCACTAACCAAGGTGTGTTCATAGTTTCTCCCATTTGGTTAACTAGTTTCCAGGAGTTATCTTTCCGAATATCCTTATAGGGGATACCATACATACAGGTGAGGATCCACTCAGATTTGGAATTTTCATCCCAAATACCGCAGTTAATTTGATTGTTATCTATGTGTATGACTCTAAGTTTAGTAGTCTTATCCCAGGCAACAAACAGACCTCCAGCACTTCCTACAGAGTCTTGACACACCAGATTATAGTACAAAGATTTCTTAAGGTTTTCTCAACAAAAGGCTTCAAATTTTTAGTTTCAGAGAAACAATATATTAGGATTTTCGGAGATGACAAGTTTTTCTAATTGCTGTCTAGTGTTCTTAGGCCCTAGGCCTTAACAATTCCAGGCCAGAATCTTAACAAATTGCAAAAAATAAGAGACTGTAGCATAAGTAAAACACAAAAAATTTGAAGTATTACCACTAGCAGTAACTAAGGGATCATGGATTTTGGGTTTAAAATTATAGTAAATCATTCCAGAAATAGAAAATACAGGTTCGAAAAGACTAGCCTGATTAGGCTAAATCCCCAAATGATTTGTAGGCGAATATCTCTCCCCGTTTGCTACCTTATCTCTTTGCCCTCTGACTGGAGCCTTATCCTTACTAGGTTTGATCGCCTTTTGGGAATTGATGTGATTTCTGCTACTGCCAGCGAAATGGGCTTTTTCTGAAGAACCTAAGAGGAATTTGAGAGAGGAGGGATCTTGATTTTTAAATTCAACTGGAGACCAAATGTTAGGGTTTTGAATTTGAATAGGGTTTTGAATTGGATTCATGATTTTTTTTGGGATTTCCCTGGGAAGAATATGGACTTGATTATCTTTTCTTTTCTTCATTTCTATCTGGTTAGCAGTGAACAAACCATGAGAGGGTTGAGAAGGGGTAGTAATGTTCTGATTTTTACGTACTTCGACTCCTTTTTCTGGGATTTGACGGGGCGGAGGGATTTTGGTGAGAAATAAGTTTGGAGAAATTGGGGTATGGGCCAAAGCCAGGTGGGTACGATTGATTCGGGCTAGTGAGCACTTCAGTAGTAATATTGTTCTTAGAACGGGCTTTGAAAGGGTTGTAAGTAAAATCTTCAAGGTTCTGAGTTTGTAACTAGACTGTTTTATTATTTGCAGTTACATAGAACTGGTTTGATACTGGTACAAGTGAGATCAAATTGTTACTAGAATTACCTTCAACCTCAAGACCTTTAACTGTCTGAGGGATGACCACCATATTTTGCTCTTGAGATTGAACAACATAGGCTGGAGAATATTGAGGTATTTTTGAGGTTGAGGCAAGAGCAGCAAAACGGTTTTGAGATGCTTCAATAATGGGGGAAGAGATTGTTACAGAGTTGGTTTGAGAGTGAGAGTCTTCACTCGTATTTCGAATATGATGATTGAAAGACGGACCTACAAGTTTGCTCGTGCTCAAAGAAAATCTTGCAGCAGGGAGCTCTCTTCTTTTGGGTGTGCAGCTGTTCCTTGAGTGGTCAAGGGCTCTGCAAGATTGACATAACTTAAAAGGATGAAGAGAATAAGAAACTCGATCTAAGTCTTGACTCCATCAACCATGCAGTGAGTACCGTAAGGAAGGATGTGATCAATTTTGATTTCAGCTATAACTTCCACATTTTTTTCATAGAAGTCTCTACCATAAGGATCCTTAAACAACAATATCTTTCCCGCAGGTTTAATTATACCTTCCATAGAATTATATGTTATATAGTCGTTAGGAACTCTTTTCATAGTTATACTAATCAGAACTCTATCAAACTCTTCCTCTTGTATTTTTTGAACACCTTCAAAAGGGATCTGAATAATTGACATCATAGAATCATTGATCAACCAGGGTTTTAGATAGTTGATAGAGAAAATATCAGCTGGGTGATGAAAACGGAAATGGAAGAAATTCTTTATTTTTTGATAGGGGGAGATAATGATATCCTTTTTTAGGTTCCACCATTTTCTAGCATAGGATTGAGCTTCCTAATGGTTTACATGAAAATTACTATATAGTTTTCCAACAACACACAACTTATCATCCTGAACTGGTTTTGGCTTCAACGAATCTCTGCTAAGAAACACAACTGGCCTTAAGGGATCATGAAGAATTTGACTTGCTTGCATAGCTTCGGTGATTTCATCCACATATGACTCTTCTGATAAGTTATCCATTAACACAAATTCCCAAGGAGCAAGTAGATTATTAATCAAGTGTAACTGGAGTTGGTTTGATGAAATAAAAAAGTCTTCAAGGGTAACTGGAGAGTGCTCTATTGTTTTAAAAAATCTTCAGAGAAAGAGATTCTTATT
This sequence comes from Papaver atlanticum, assembly GCA_023531105.1. NCBI lineage: Eukaryota > Viridiplantae > Streptophyta > Magnoliopsida > Ranunculales > Papaveraceae > Papaver > Papaver atlanticum. The sequence goes on along the minus strand of JAJJMB010003208.1, from coordinate 306,845 downwards.
AGTAGTAGGGTGGAGGTTGGAGATGTGATGAGAAGTGATAAGTATTCTTGACATGTGACTATTGCAGGTGAAAGTACAAAGATTTTCTACTAACCCCATGCATGCTATGAAATTTCTGTTGCTTCTTTGTCTTATTAGAAGAGAGAAGACTGAGAAAGAAAGCAAAGTGACTGTTCCCCTTTCCAAAAGCCACAGGTTGATATTAATGTTTTTTGTAGTTTTTCTTGAAAGTGGTTGGGTCAAACACAGGGAGACTACCAGAATAGCTGCAACTTGTGTTCCAAGTAAATTAGAGTTTGGATATTTTTCTAGAATAGGTTAAGGTTGTATTGGTTGAGGCAGGTTTTTGTTCAGACTGAAAGTGACAGTAGCTTGCCCATCCCCCAAGGTCAAAATTCAAAGTGTTTCAGTGATGTAGGGTACATGGAGCACTGAGAAAAGTTAACATCCTATAAAGAATCAACGCCTGAAATCAAAAGAAGCTCAACAGCCAGGTTAGAATATGAGAAGAAAATCATTTGAGAAAATAATTCAAAGAATTTGAGAAAATTACAGGTTTGTAGTTCAAAACCCATTAAAAGGACATTAAAACCATTACGAGAATTTGAGACGATTAAAATTCTAACTACTTGAAAATCTATAAATTGGCTAAGTTTCATAAGAATAATCATAGAAAAAGAAGATTTTAAATTACTAAAGATGCAGAGGTGTTGGTTTAGAGAGGAACCCCAGTATACAATACCCATCTTCAAAACTTGGGTGCCTGCTGAGGAAATTGATATTATCGTTCGACCTGATGGTATATCAATCCCAGTTACATGGCCTACATATATAAATTCAGTAGTACGGAGACAAGAGGTAATAGATTTGGACACATAGGGAGAAGAGCACATAGAAGAACCAAAGCTCAAGATAGAAGATGATGGGAAGATCAACCGGTGCTCCTCTTCAATCTCAAAGCACAAGCTGAAGGGAAAGGAAAGAAAGGAGAGAGGTCTTAAACGAAAACATAATTGAGAGAGAGGGTATTTGTATTTGACTTTGATCTTCTTTGATATTAATGTATGGAGAAGGGATTCTTGTTCTTGTTCTTGCTTTTTCATAGAGAGGGTGAGGTTACATAGGCTGTTTTTTAAGTTTTTTATTTTCAAAAGGATGTTTGAGATTTGGGTATTCTTTTTCCTCTGGAGAGATATTAATCTATTGCTTATTGATATTGGAGAATCATCGAATCGGTTACTGATAGGTGGTGAGAAAATTGTTATTGATTGCGAACTGATTGTGAATTCGTTATTCTTTGTGTATCTGATGTTATTTGTGATTGAGTATTCATGGCTACTACTGTACGACTGAGTCTCTCTCATGGCTCTAATGTGATTCAAAACAAGCTCGTATGTAGGTATGTGTCCACGTATATGGGTAAGCTCATTTTGGGCAGTGGGAAAAGAGTTCCTATGAGATGATTTCCCATGATTTAATTGATCGACCTAGGTCTAGGTTCAACTTGACCTGATCGGCTAAGCTTAACCGACAACGTCTACGTTTTGGCCGTTCACCAACACCTATATCTTCCATTTTCCTACATAAATTTCCTCTTATCCGTGATTAAAACACATAACTACTATCTATTTTCGTAAAAACTCAATAAGCGTTTCTTTTTTTATGAATCCTATATGGAAAATGAGATGTATACAGATATAATATATAATCTTTATCTAACAACAATAGTTGTATGCAACAATGGATGAAGATTCAGACTATGAAAGAATGATCACTGATATCACGATGTAATTATACAAGGCCAAATACCCTATGTAAACCAAGAGGAGTATTGACAAGAATATGTTCGTGGAGATATCTAGAGGAAGGCCAACAAAAAATGATACGTTATTATTTCGTAGACAGATATGTGAACTCTAATGAAGATTTCCAACGTTGCTTTCACATGACGCGCTATTTAGCCTTCCAAATTATTGGATAACTTTGTTAGGTAGTCCCAATTCAATTATCACTTTGATGTACTGAACATACGAGATTATAGTCCTGAACATAAGGTTATTGTTGCCCTAAGGATTTTATATCTTACGAGTGTCTAGCGGATTCCTGTGACGAGTACATTCGTATGATTAAGGAGACCCAAGTGGTTGAGAAATCTTTGTAGTCTCGTACGGTGATTGCGTTTCTTATGGATATGGAAACAACCTTCATACTTGAAATCCGTATATCTTGCATTCCTTTCGAGTTTTACGTTGTTGAAATTTGAATATATTTACAACTTTGTTATTTTTACAAACATAACACATTTTAAATATCATTTAAAAAAAAATCAAATACGACTTACCACAATGACTTCAGTTTCACCGCTCATTTTGTAACTATTCATCTGCATCATCATAGCTAACAAACTGTCCATGTATGTGCTGGTTATATTAAAACACCCTAACAACCTACCCTCAACACAACTTCTTGGATTGGATATTAATTATTGGCCTAGAAGGTGTAATTTTAAAATGAGAAAGAACTTAAAGATAATAAAATTAAATCCGTTGAACTAACCAGCCGTTGTCGGCTTCGGCAAAGACTGATTTGATCCATTCCACCTGAGACGGGATACGTAAATTCTCAAATTTGAGCATTTTTCCATCTATTTTGCCATTTGAGCCTTTCAACGTGGGATAGGAATATCCAAATGTGTCAATTTTCTGACCCCACCACAATGTCCTAGCTTCTTATGAATAATTGAAATTTAAGTCAATAAATGATTAAGTTTTTTTTTTCTTTTCTGAATCACATATATTTTATTAATTGAAAATGAGAGTTTTAAAGAATACAACCCAAACTGAACAAAACAAAAAGCAGGCCAACTACATAGGCCCAAAAATTAAAAAAAGAGAGAACAAACCGAGCCCATTATTTAGCAGAATCTATAAAACTCCACTTCTAGCATTTCTACTCTTATTAAGAAATTAGGTCTTCCAATAATCATTTGTCTTTCACCTGCTACCAAACTGGCTCCTCTTTTAGCAACAATATCAGCAGAGAAGTTAATCTCTCTGAAACAATGTTGAAAAATGATTGAAGATATTTTGCTTATAGCCTTTTTCCATCTAATCTTTATGAACCATGGAACTTTCCCTTTGATAAAACCATCAATAACAGTTCTGGAGTCTGAACATATAATGATATTCTGTAATTCCCATTCTCCTGCCAGTTCAACAGCATACACAACTGCATAGATTTCTGCTACATAATTAGTTGTAATGCCAATGCAACATAATAATGCACCAAGCACCTGACACAAGTGATTTCTAATCACAACACCAAATCGAGCAGCCCCGGGATTACCAAAAGAGGAACCATCACAGCAAAACATAGTGTATCCCATTGGAGGTGGAGACCAATAACAAGTTTTAATGTAATTAAATTTACTGTATCTAGGACCCAGATTGAAAAAGGCTATTACCTGGTTATCATAGATTTGATTCCACTTGTTACCCTTCATTCTGTGTCCTCCTTCAAACACCAATTTTTTGATTCTGTTTTTAAACTGTTGCTCATTTGGCTTGAATTTTTCAAAGAATCTTTTATTTTTTGGAACCAAATTTCTCTAATGACTGAACAAGCTGCAGTGATCCAAGCTTCTTTGACTATTGGACTTTTGTTTCTTGTATTATTCCATATATCAAAGGAATTTGGAAGTTTAAAATCAAACACAGCACACAACCATGTCCATATTCTAACACTGAAAGAGCAGTTCCAAAGAAGATAACTCATGCTGTCTTGATCATTCTCACAGATACAACATCTAGAGGCTAATTCATATCCATTCCCAACCATGACAATATAATCCAAAAAAAATCCTTGAATTACTTTCCAGACATTACTTTCTATACTTGGATGAAGAAAGGTATTCCATATATGAGATGCACAATTTAGTTTAGGCTCTTTATGTTTTAACAAGGTTATTGCTGATGAGGTTGTAAACTTACCATTTAATTCACCAGTCCAGACTAACAAGTCCTGCCCTCCACCTATCTCTGGTAAGCACAATGAACTGATCAAAAGTTGTATTTCAGAAGAAATACACCACCTACCATTCTGAATAAGATCAGACACCCTTAAATGCACATTGTTCTTAACATAAGTGTTAATATCAGTTCTTTCAATTAGAGGAGCATCACCAATCTAGGTATCGAACCAAACATTAACATTATGACCATTTCCAATGCACCATCTCAGATTTTCTTTTAATGCCTCCCAAGCCCACTTTAGTCCTTGCCAAATAGATGATAATTTCCAATTTTCACTCAATTTCCCATTTTTATTCAAGTACTTAGCATTAATGAATAATGCCCATTCATCTTCAGAATTTATTATTCTCCACATCATTTTTATAAGTAATGCCCTGTTAAAGATTTCCAGTCTTTGAAGCCCCAAGCCACCTTACTATAAGGAGTGCAGACCTTCCTCCAAGATAATATAGTGTATTTTCTCACATCTCCATCACCAGACCAGAGGAAATTCCTTATAACATTTTCACAAATTTTAATTACTGATGCAGGCCATTTATAAACATCCATGTTATAAATTGGAATGTTGAACAATACAGATTTAATTAGAACTAACCTGTCTTGAAAAGATAGTAGCTTCCCTTTCCAAGCTGCAAGTTTTTTCTGAATTAATTCAACCATAGGCCACACTGTAGTAACTTTGACTCTGCCAGGAGATAGAATAACTCAAAGATGCTTGTCAGGAAAGTCACTTAGTTCCATCTACATTATCTCCTTAATTTGAGTTTTTCTTAAAACTGAAGTGTCATCAATGAACAACTTTCTTTTAGATTTGTTTATTATTTGACCCGAACCTTTTTGATAATCATCCAGCAACATCATAATACTATTCACACTTTTCTTGGCTCCATTACAAAAGATGAAGACATCATCTGCAAAAACAAGTGGGTTGGATGCATTCCTTTCCTTACAACCATTGGTGATATCAATCCTTCTTCCACCTTTTTATGAATGCTTCTTCTTAGAACATCTTCCATAATAACAAATAAAGTTGGAGACAAGGGATCTCCCTGTCTTAGTCCCCTTCAAACAGAGAAGAAGCCATGAGGCCCACCATTAACCGTGATTGATATTCTTGCTGATTCAAACAAAACTCTTAACCATTGACACCAGGAATTAGAACAACCATACTTGCATAATACCTGAAATAAGAAATCTCAGCTCACATTGCCATATGCTTGTGATATGTCAAGCTTCAAGCCTATATTACCTCCTCTTCTCTTTTTCTCATTTCATTGACCATCTAAGAAGCTAACATAATCTGTTCTTGTATACTCCTGCCTTTAATATAGGCTACTTGTTGAGGTGTTATAAGTTTAGTCATAAGTGAGCTCATTCTTGTATTAATAATCTTTGTAAATATCTTAAAACTCACATTACTTAGACCAATTGGTCTAAAGTGATTAGGAGTTTTTGCACCTTCTATTTTAGGGAGAAGTACTAGAAAATTGTAATTGAGGCCCTTTGGAATGAATTTTCTTCTCCAACAGAACTGCACTGCTTGAACCACATCAACATGTATAATCTGCCAGCAGGCTCTATAAAAGCAACCAGAAAAACCATCAGGACCTGGTGAACTGTCAGGTCCATACTAAAAATTATAGATTTTATTTCCTCTTCTTCTGGAATAGTGTAAAGCATCTGTTGATCTTCCTCAGTAATCACATTTGGAATGACTTCCAGGAGAGACTCTACATTTTCTGTTTCTTTGTATTCAAATTTTTGTTCAAAATGTTGCATAGGAGTATCTGCAATATGTTTCTGATCTGATAATATATTTCCATTGGTATCCTCCAGCTCACTTATAAATTTTTTTGATTGCCTTATCTTCAAATTTGTATGAAAGAACCCAGTATTAGTAGATCCTTCCTTGACCCATTTAATTCTAGCTTTTTGTTTGAGCATGGTCTTTAGTTGGACCTCTTTACAATTATAATCATTTTCAGCAGCTACAAGTCTTTCCAGAGCTTTAGTATCATAAGGATTATGATCAGAGATAGTCATTGCTTTAAGAACCTCTTCTTCAGCTTCTTTGATTTTAATATGCACATTACCAAATACTGACCAGTTCCATTCCCTGAGAATATTCTTAAGTCTTTTTAATTTTTGTTGAAAAATATAAGCAGGATCACCTGCAATTTCTTCAGCCCAACATTGAGAAACCACTTCCATAAAACCTGGGTGAGTCAACCACATTTTTTAAAACTTTAAAGGAACATTTGAAGGTTTAGGAATACTTGCACAACCACCTAACAAGGGAGCATGATCAGAAGCAATCCTCAATCCCACTTTACCTTCATGCAATTGGAACCACTCATGATTATAAACAGCTCTATCCAAATTACAAAGAATTCTCTTATTTCCATGTTGACAGTTAGACCAAGAATGCATTAAACCAGATTTAGGAGCTTTTATCAATTCACAAGTATTGAATTATTGCATTACTCTTCTATTAGCTGCTCCGCCCCCTATTTTTTCATCTGAAGAAACAATAAATGATTAAGTTACATATTACAAAAATAAGAATGGGAGTCGACTCTCTTGCTTTCCACTTCTTGATTGGGCCAACCGACTGAAGGGCTCGAAGGGAGGGAGTCCCTTTTATGACTACTTTTTTGCAAAATGAAACTTAATGCAAATGTGCAATTTGATAAAAAGATTGTAAATTTCAGTCACTTTTTCATTTGACAAAATTGTCCCTCTCTTTTAGTCTAATTACTGTAACTGTCTATGTATCCTAATTTTTTTTTAGTAATTGGACTAACAGCAAGGGACAATTTTGTCAAGTGAAAAAGTGATACTTTCACCCCGTGTCAGGAAAAGTGATACTTTCACGCCGTGTCCGGAAAAGCGATATTTTCACGTCGTGTCAATAAAAATGATATTTTCTCCCCATGTCAGGAAAGGTGATACTTCCATTCCGTGTCAGGAAAAGTGATACTTTCACGCCTTGTCAAGAAAAATGGTACTTTTACCCCGTTTCAGGAAAAGTTATAGGAAAAATGAAACTTTCAGGTCGTGTGAGGAAAAATGATACTTTCCCATCGTGTCGGGAAAACTGATACTTTCACAACATGTCAGAAAAAATGATACTTTCATGCCGTGTCAGGAAAAATGATTCCGTGTCAGGAAAAATGATACTTTCACGTCGTGTCAGGAAAACTGATACTTTCACTCCATGTCAGGAAAAGTGATACTTTCACGCCCGCATCAGGAAAAATGATACTTTCACGCCGTGTCAGGAAAAATGATACTTTCATACCGTGTAAGGAAAACTGATACTTTCACCCCGTGTCAGAAAAAGTGATAATTTTCCCGCTATATCAGGAAAAATGATACTTTCACACCATGTCAGGAAAAATGATTCCGTGTCAGGAAAAATGATACTTTCACGCCGTACCAGGAAAAATGTTACTTTCACGCCGTGTCAGAAAAAGTGATACTTTCACCCCACATTCACCCAGTGTCAGGAAAAGCGATACATTCACCCAGTGCCAGGAAAAGTGATACTTCGACGCCGTGTCAGGAAAAATGATATTTTCTCCCAGTGTCAGGAAAAGTGATACTTATATCCCGTGTCAGGAAAAATGATACTTTCACCGCATTTCAGAAAAAAATGATACTTTTCGGTCGGCCCTCCCACGTCTATTTGGTGAAAGAGATTTCACACTTTCCAATTTTACTGTTAGTCTTTACGATAAAAATTGCTTATGACAATAAAAGCAAAAAAGAATAATTTTGTGGAGATGCACATGTAAATGCTGCGAACTTGAAAGACTAATCGATAAGAGAATGAGCGTTGGCTCGCTTGCTTTCCATTTCTTTAGCTTTTTAGTGAAAGCGATTTCACACTCTCTTCCTATCCGATTGTGATATGTGCATAATGTGATTGAGTCGTTATTGGAGATAAGTGTGTACGTCAGTTATTATGTATGTGGTTTCAGTCAATTTTATGTTTCAGTTAGTCAGTTTATTTATGTGTTCATGGTTGTAAGAGTCTGGTACGGTTGGAACTCTTTAAGTATAAATATTAAGAAGTGGAAACTAGTGAGGGATATCTCATTAGTGTTATTATCCTGATAAATCTTCTTCCTCTCTGTACTTCTTTCTTTCTACCCTCTTCTCTGTTCTTTTCTCTCTATACATGTCTTCTTCTCTTATTTCTACTCTTTGAATAATAACCATATCGTTGGTATCAGATGCCAGAAATGGCAGAGGGTACAAGATTAAAAACTATCGATGGTGACGTTAGGGCATTGAAGGATAAAGTTGACGAGCAAGAAAAGCAGTCAGAGACGACCACTAAGTGTTTGGCATAAATCCTTCAGATCAACAAGAATTTGACAGAAATCCTTCAAAAATTATCTTCGTTTGAGCACTTATCCCTCTCATCCAACACTCCCGTGGCACCAAATTCATCACTAAATTCTAATTTTAACATGAAATTTATGAAGCACGCTTTCGGAGAAACTTCTAATACTAATCCGTGGCATATAAAGTTTCCGAAATTTTCTGGTGATGACCCAAATGGTTGGATTTACAAGGCTGAGCAATATTTCTATAGCAATCAGATAGATGAAAGTCATTTGCTTAACATTGCATCTTATAATATGGAAGAGGAAGCGCTGCAATTTTATAAGTGGTTCAACAATGCTCGTCGACAGTTTTCATGGAAGGATTTAACAATCGGATTATTACAACGTTTTTGGCCTAAGGAATTCGAAGATCCAGCAGGAGCACTATCAAAATTGTGCCAAACTAGAACTGTTGCTGAATACCAGAAGGAGTTTGAACGTCTATCAAACCTGGTTCATGGCTTATCAGAAGAATTTCTTGTTAGTTGTTTCATTAGTGGTCTTCGTGATGATATTCAACCAGGTTTGTGGATGTTCAAACCAAAAGATTTGCTTACTGCTATCGAATTAGCACGGCTTCAAGAAGAACAACTTTGTGCCACCATAAAGACACCTCCATCAACGTTCTCCACCCAACATCCATATCAGCAATTTCGACCATCCCCGTACCACAATTTAGACCTCATTCACCTTGTCCGTGGTTACCACAAAACCATTTATCTTCTAATTCAATACCCAACAAAACACAATCTAGTTTATTAGGACCACCTCCCAAATCCACAACCCCAAAATCTACACCACCATTTCAGCGAGTCTCAGCAAACGAAATGAAGGAAAGAAGGGGAAAAGGTCTTTGTTACCACTGTGATGAAAAATATTCGTTCGGACATACATGTAAAAATCCACGAATTTTTCTTTTAGAGGGATGTTTTCCAAAATCAGATTGCGATGCAAGTGAAACTGACGTTCCTGTAGAAGACAATAATGGTGAGATATCTCCTGAAATTTCTTTACATGCGATTGTTGGTACGAATACTCCCCAAACAATGAGACTAGTTGGTAGTTTATGTAATAAACAAGTTTCTGTTCTAATTGATTCTGGGTGCACCCACAATTTTGTGGATCCAAAAGTTGTTACTCGGTTGAATATTCCTATTAGTGCTGGTGGAAAATTGAAAGTGATGTTCTCTAGTGGCACTTATTTGGAAAGTGAACGAAGATGCCTTGATGTGAAGATAAGTCTTCTGGGAGTACCTATTATTGATGATTTCTTTGTTCTACCATTGGGAGGTTGTCAGGTAGTACTGGGAGCACAATGGCTACGTACTCTTGGACCTATCACGTGGGATTTTACTGTCATGGTTATGTCTTTCAAACTTAACGGTACACGACATCATTTAAATGCCAGTGAGTCTGATTCTGTGGATGTGCTGGGAGCGGCTGAATTTACTAAAGAATTTTCACAATCTGGAAAGGGGGTGATGGTGCATTTGATTTCCTTACAAGCGGTACAAGTTACGGATGTTGTTCAACCTGAGATTAGAGAAATATTAGATGAATTCTCCGATGTGTTTTCAGAAGCGATAGGAATCCCACCTAGCCGTTCTAATGACCACAAAATTCCGTTGTTAGACTCACATGGACCAATCAATATGCGCCCTTACAGGTACCCTCATTTTCAGAAGAATGAAATTGAAAAATTAATTAATGAAATGTTGGGAACATGCATTATTCGAACTAGTACCAGTCCATACTCTTCGCCAGTATTGCTAGTTCGCAAAACCGACGGTAGTTGGAGAATGTGTGTTGATTACAGGTCTCTAAATGCTATTACAGTCAAAGATAAGTTTCCAATTCCAGTTGTGGATGAATTGCTGGATGAGCTTCATGGAGCGGTTTATTTCTCAAAGTTAGACCTGCGGTCTGGTTATCATCAAATTCGCTTTTCTGACCCAGATATTCCCAAGACAGCATTTCGCACTCATGAAGGACACTATGAATTTTTGGTAATGCCATTCGGTTTATCTAACGCTCCATCAACTATTCAGTCTCTGAATAATGAGATCTTTCGACCATATCTCCGTAAATTCGTGCTAGTATTCTTTGATGATATTCTTATTTATAGTGTCAACTGGGATGATCATTTACAACACCTTCGTATAGTACTTTATGTTTTACAGCAACATCAGTTGAAGGAGAAGATGTCAAAATGTGATTTTGGAGCATTGCAGGTCACTTATTTGGGCCACATAATCTCGCAACAAGGTGTTGCTGTTGATCCCAATAAAATCAAGAGTATTATCGACTGGCAAGTTCCTAAGAACATCAAAGCTTTACGCGGTTTTCTCGGTCTTACTGGTTATTACCATAAATTTATTCGTGGATATGGTATTATTGCAGCCCCACTTACTGCTCTACTTAAGAAAAATTCTTTCAGTTGGAATTCAACGGCAACAGAGGCTTTCAATCATTTATAGGAGGTACTTACTCAACCTCCAGTTCTTAGTCTCCCAATTTTTTATAAAGATTTTTTTATTGAATGTGATGCATGTAGAGTGGGAATCGGTGCTGTTCTCATGCAAGATCAGCGCGTCGAGAACTTTCTCTATCCACATATGAAAAGGAAATGTTGGCATTGGTTAAATCAATTCAACTGTGGCGTCCATATTTATTGGGACGACCATTTGTTGTTCGAACTGATCAACGCAACCTTAAGTATCTCTTGGAGCAAAGAATTACAACACCAAATCAGCAAAGGTGGTTACCCAAAATACTTGGATTTGATTACATAGTTGAATACAAGAAGGGTTCAGCGAATCGGGTAGCAAATGCTATTTCTCGCCAAGCATAATTTCAATGTTCCGCCGTATCGTTAGCTGATTTTGGCTGGTGGTCAGACATTCAACAAGAAGTTCAAGATAATGAGTTTTATGGTACAATCAAAACAATGGTTGAGTCTTCTAATGAAGGGTCCATTAATTATCAATTCAAAGATGGTGTATGGTTCTACAAAGGAAAAGTTCTTCTAAGTCCTACTTCTGTACTAATTCCTCAAGTTTTAGCCGCAATGCATTCTTTTCCAACATCGGGTCATTCTTGATATCATAAAACACTTGATCGTGTTCGGAATTCATTTCACTGGAAGGGGACGCGAAGTACAGTTCATGAGTATATCCGTAATTGTGAAGTTTGTCAAATATACAAGAGTGATACGAAAAAACAAGGGGGTCTCTTGCAACCTCTTCCTATTCCGGATCAGATATGGACTGATATATCTATGGATTTCATCGAGGGACTCCCTATTTCTCGAGGTAATTCTGTCATCTTGGTTGTTGTGGATCGGTTGTCGAAGTATGCACATTTTTTATCTCTTTTTCATCCTTATACGGCTGCTGTTATTGCTAAAGTATTCTTTGATAATATCGTTAGGCTCCATGGTGTACCCAAGTCCATTGTAAGTAATCGAGATGCCACTTTTACCAGCCACTTTTGGCGTGAGATTTTTCAGTTGCAGGGTACACAGTTATGTATGATTTCTAGCTATCTTCCGCAAACAGATGGGCAGTCCGAGGTTGTCAACCGCACTCTAGAGAATTATCTTCGTTGCTTTGCTGGTGATCACCCCAAGCGTTGGGATGACTGGATTTCTATTGCTGAATTTTGGTACAACACTAGCGTCCATCCTTCTACCAAGATGTCTCCTTATGAAATTGTATATGGATGTAAACCCCCTACTTTGATGTCATATGTTCTTGGGCTAACTAAAGTACAAGCTGTTGATGATCACTTGAAACACAGACAATATGTTCTCACTCTTTTGAAGGATAACTCGGTGCAAGCTCAATCTCGGATGAAAAAGAATGCAGATTTGCAACGTATTTATAAAGAATTATCAGTTGGTGACTGGGTTTATCTAAGACTGCAACCATATAGACAGACTTCTCTTGCATTACGGCGAGCTATCAAACTTGGTCTACGTTTCTATGGACCTTATCAAATTCTAGAGCTGGTCGGGACAATGGCGTATCGTTTGGATTTACCTTTCACTTCGAAAATTCATCCAGTTTTTCATGTTTCCTACCTTAAGCAGCATTTGGGTTCCCTTAGTCAAGCTCTAGATACTCTTCCATCTGTTGATAATGATCAAGTCATTCAACCATGTCCAGAAAGAGTTTTAGAAGAAAAGATTACTCGGTATGGCCCTCACGAATACCGCAAACTTCTAATACAGTGGAAGGGAACAAAACCTGCTGATGCAACTTGGATGAATTACAGCAAGTTCATTCATCGTTATCCAGAATTCCACCTTGAGGACAAGGTTGTTTAAAGAGGGAAGGAATGATATGTGCATAATGTGATTGAGTCGTTATTGGAGATAAGTGTGTAAGTCAGTTATTATGTATGTGGTTTCAGACAATTTTATGTTTCAGTTAGTCAGTTTATTTATGTGTTCATGGTTGTAAGAGTCTGGTACGGTTGGAACTCTTTAAGTATAAATATTAAGAAGTGGAAACTAGTGAGGGATATCTCATTAGTGTTATTATCCTGATAAATCTTCTTCCTATCTGCACTTCTTTCTTTCTACCCTCTTCTCTGTTCTTTTCTCTCTATACATGTCTTCTTCTCTTATTTCTACTCTTTGAATAATAACCGTATCAGATTGCGATTAGTTTCTCCGTGGTTTGTACTTTGTACTACTACTTTTGACATTATAGCTAGCCAAAGAAGATAAATACGCCACCTATTTGCTTTGCTACTATAGGACAAACTAGTATCCTGTACTCAGATATGGTCACTAGCAAGAGAACCATCAAGTAGTCTAATGGTTTTTAATCTCTCTCCCATTGTGAAAGTAGGAGTTCGAACCTCGTAACCGCATGCGAAATAAACTCCCATTAATCTAAGGAATTTGGATGTAGTCCGGGGACAATTGCTTTACCTATCAAAAAAGAATGATATGATCAGCAGTAACATAATCATCAGGTCTGGAAAATAGGGATTCTCAGTTATAAGGGTAGCTTGTATGTCAGTTATATTACAAGAAGAGGAACACTAATTTTTTCTCCAAAAGGCACATGTAAATACTCTAAACTCCAAAGACAATCCGGTAAGAGAATTTTGGATATGTATAAGAATGAGAGTTGGCTCTCTTGCTTTGTACTTCTCTCTCTTTTTGGTGAAAGCGATCTCACACTATCTTTCGATCCGATTTTGCCATTAGTCTTTTCAGTGAAAGTTGCATATGACCAACAAACCAAATAAATACACTTATTTTTGTGGAATTGCACATGTAAATGCTCCAAACTTGAAAGATAAACCGATAAGATATGCATAAGAATGAGCGTTAGGCTTTCTTTCTTTCCATTTCTCATTTTCTCCATCTTTTTGGTGAAAGCGATTTCACAATCTCTTCTTACCCCATTGCTATTAGTTTTTTTTCTTTCAATGTGTCCAGATGCTATCAAATCCTGTGTGGTTTGCACCAATTTGTTTCACTATTAAAGGCGATGCACTTAGATATATGGTCAGCAACAATGATAGCAACAATTTGCTTATCCGTCTATAGATGAGCTTGGGAGGCCACATATAGAGTTCTCTGCTTTGTGCATGAAAGGGATTTCAAGCAAGTTTGATAGTTACTTGGAATGAGTAGTCGATCCAAATTTGTAATGTCCCTTCCTTTTGACTTTTGCATCTCTTCTGTTAGCTATATGAATCAGACTCCTTTACTAGCTAGTGACATTTGTACTACCCGGCCGGCTGCTATTTCTTCCTCAACCAACAATCACCTCACATCTGTTGAAGTGATTGTCGTACATTATTATGGAGTAAAGGAGTGGGCTTGGACCAAGGTACAATGTCATACGCGTGTCACGTGGTGTAGGTCAGATCCATGATTTGAAATGTGGAAAATATACCATATATGTTCCAACAATGTGAACATATCAGTCCTAGCAAAACTGCAAGTCTTACTAGCGCTAGAGAGATGAGGAAATGATGTTCGACCCGTAGATATGCATACGTAGTCTAGAAGACATGCGTCATAATCCAATCTATAGCCAATGAATATCATATAGTGTGGAAAATTATAATAATGCAGTGGCGGAACTACAATTTGAGATTAAAGTGCTTGATTTTTTTTTTATATCAGGGTTTAGGGTTTAAGGATACCAAACATGCCTTATATATATATATTGATATATGCCACCTAATGACTTTACCATTATATTACAATGAAATCAACCGTCCTATAATAATAATAATTATTATTTTTTTACCATCAGTTAGTATTTACATTTGATTTTAGACATACAGGATAATTGATTTGAAGCAAATGGGAAAAATTGGAGTCAGAAAGTCAGATGACAGGGACGATCGTGAGTGCATGCAGTTGGTGGGTGGTTGCCTTTCTCTCTTTGTTTGTTGGTCGGTCTGCAAAGTAAAATGTCAAGTCAAGTCAGTGACTGATTGCTGAGTGTACGTAGTACCTTTTCTAGATAACGAATCTCTTCTTTTTATGCGATTTTTTTTCTTCTTAATTTGCTGATGCGCTTAATTCTTGTTTCTTTTTTATTTTTATTTGCGAGGTTTGAAGTTAGGTTGTGGATACAGTTGATTTATTCTCACTAATTCTTCTAGAAAATATTAATCACTGCTGCTCGATCAATTTTGATCTAGCTGTATCACAGTGAACCATTACACTTCAAAAATTCCCTGTGCTTCTTTAGAGATTTTTGCCGCACAGAAACTTAAAAAATGTGCAATTCCGTGTAATACTTCAGCGTATGCAGAAATTCCAAAATAAGTAAATATGACCAAAATGGCAAAAACTGACCGTGAAAATCCCGTCTACGTCCTTGAAATGATGACGTGCGCGACTGCTCGATGAATGCAGTAAGAACATTTTTTTGGAGTGCACTAATAGCGCGATAGAAATATTGACTAGTCATCGGGATGGTCAACACTACCCAGTTAACAGTACATTTTCTGAGTGCTCACTAGGTGTGCTCTTGCGTCCTTGATTGGTCAACAGAACGCAGTCAACGGTCGACAGTATGACGGGGTCAGTCAACTGGACTATGAGTCCTTGTCCAACCAAAACCGTTACGAAAAGTCTGCTATGAAAAGTAAAAAAGGTATAATACCGTTGCCAAAAGTCCAAAATTTCGGTTTTTGGAAATTTTAAGCCGAAACACGTGCCCGAAATATCACTTAGATCCTTTCCCGGCCAACAACTCCTTCTTTAATGACAATGTTGAGGATATATGCACTAAGCTCTTTGGGTGCCAAGGGATATCACACATAAGTGACTTTATTACAGGCCCTGTGCACGTATAGTATTGTGTAATAGTAAAGCATAAAGTGTGCACGAAAATGCTACCACAAGTATGCTTTCATCCGGGTACGAATGAGATATTCTATATCAATCAATCTGTCATAATAATTCGCTATATATGGCTGTTCTCCAACAAATGATTCCATCAAGAAAGGCTAAACCAAAGCTGCCATAGCTCTCATAATCTGAAAGAGACGAGTTGGACCATTCGACAAATGCTTTCGAAACTCTAGTGTTTTTTGTCGTGTCATGGTACGTGTTCGTATATACAACATACACATGGCGAAATACTATGCGCAAGTATAGTGAAAGCTAGCTTATTAATTGAGAGGGATCTTCATCTAATCCTCTCAAGAGAACGTTTCTTTTGTGATTGCATGATTAACAAAACATTTCTTTATCAATGATGTAATGTTTCATAACTATTGTATGTTCTTCTTGTAAAGTTGTTTCCAAAACTTATGAAACATTGTTGTTGGGGATGATTACTTTTCCTTTTTCTCCTTTAATCTCCCAACCTTTTGTTGTTCTTTTGTACAATAATTTGTTTATTGAGAGGAGAGGTGGTGCTTTAGTTTATGTTCCTTAGCCCTTAGAAAGATGGACTCAATTGAAAGGAGAGGTGGTGCTTTTGTTCCGAATAATGTTAGCTTATAAACAGAATAAAAAAAGCGTGGTGTAAAACTGGGAAAAACCGTTGTATAAAATAAAATCAGTTAGGAACGTTTATATTTGTCTCGGAATGGTAAACGTTAAATTAAAAGGTCCATAATTCGTCCTATCTACAAATTAGTGTACTGTGTATAAAAATAACAAAAGGTTAGTTTGTCGTCATGTCTTCCAAGTTGTACTGTGTACGTACGTATAGATACAACTGGGCATGGATTATCAATTGATGAGGGAGGGTATGCCGGTATGGTGTATGTAACAGTGAACGTGTGGTTGTAGTTGGAAGAAGTTTCCTGTTTTGCCTTATTGAACGCTACTATTGAAGCATAATTTGTCGTTTATTCAATCAATCTTTACTCAAGTGGGAATCAGAGAAGAAGCAGAGGTGGAAAAACAGAACCATATGCTCTTTTTCTTTCTTTCCATACTTGCATGTTTGGTCTCATCTCACTCACCTCATTTATCTACAATGAACTTTTTTATTTTTATCAACTCATCATCTCTAGCTACAGCTCTAAAAAAACAACTACTCCAATATATTCTTACTAATCCGATTTTAGCTTACTAATTAAAAAGATTTTTTTTTTTTTTTTTGATAAATTTATAAATTTCATTCACGATAAAATAGAGATTACATGGATTCCAAGTACATCGAGATTAAAGATCAAATTACAATTCAAAGGTACTAACAAAAAGTAATTTGTGAAGAGAAGTAACGAACTACCAACAAGAGTACCAAACAATCCTAAGATTGAGATAATGGTTTTGTGATTATAATTTAACCATTTTGAAAGAGTTTTTTCTTCTTGAAAAAAAGATCTTCTTATAAAAATATGAGAATAATAATGCCCAAAGTCTTGAATCTTGATTTCCACACTTAAACTTCCATCTAAAATCTCCATTGAGATCACAAAGAAACTCCATGAGAGAGCATAAAGAATCTCCATAAAGGAGAAGACACAAACAAAGAAGGAAACACGCCCCCAAAAACACCATAAAAATCTCCTAAAAGCAATGGAGATTGAAAAAAAAACTGAAATAAATTTATCCTATACTACTAACTATCTATGAAAACTAGAAAAAGTAAAGAAACCTGCTCAGATCTAGAAAAAATGGACTAGATCTGAGCAGCAAGCTTTAATGGAGGAAAAAGTTTTTTTTAGTTTTGAGAAGAAACTAGAAAGGAGAGAGGTTTTTTTTGGTTTGGAGAAGAAGATTAGTGTTCTAAAGTGAAGTATTAAGAATCTTACGGCCGTCCATTAACTTTCATATATTTTCATGTCGTACTAACGAATAAATCAAGCGACGGTGGGTATTTGCTGTTCTGACCGAATTGACTTAGTTGATACTTTACTTAATCTGTGGGAATCCCATTATCAGCATAGCATAATTAAGGATTTTAATTAATTGATATATTCTTAATCAGTTTTATAATCTAGTGTTAACTACTAATACTTTTGATCAACCAATATGGTTACTGTTTGACTCATGCTCATTGGCTCACTGGCCATGCATGCATAAAACTTTTGAGCTCTAGGAAAGGAGGCACCATAGAGTATTAGTGTGGTCAAATGGCTAGGGGTTGACTCATGCTCATTGGCCATGCATTATTCTAAGGAATTTATTTTAGTCAATCATCTCATTAGCAGGGTTCCAAAGGTTGGTTAGGATAACCCCTATGGGCTAGATTGAGCTGCTAGATTGGTCAAAAAGTGTTGCAAATCAAAAAAAAAAATGTGGTCTACAAGTTAACACTACTTCTCTCCTAGCAAGTGCTCGCAGTTCAACTAGCAGCGAGATTGAAACGCTGAATCATTCAGCGCTGGAAAAGTTACCTTAGAGCTGAACCGTTCAGCGCTCACAAAAATCACACGGATCACAAAAATCAAAAAATTTGATTTAACGGCTGAAATTTAAAGCGCTGAACCAAACAGCGCTGGGAAGTGGTCCCAACTGACGTGGACTGCTAATCTAGCTGCTACGGAAAACTTGCCGAATTACATTTATAAGATAATAAATATATGTATATATGTATAATTTGTTGAAATGAATGAAATAATTTAAGATCAGGGAGGATCCACCTATATGCTAACTCTTACACTATCTCACACTTTACAAGACATTTTTTTGGATAAAATCTAAACACTAAAGGATTTTAAACTAATGTTTTATGAATATGTTTATTTTACAGGGCTCCATATACCTACCAAAAATGAGTGCATTTTAAAATATTTATTCTTAATATCTGCCAACCATCATCACTAGAGGTGTAAATTGGGTTGTGCCAGCACGAGCACAACCCAGCACAACACGCTAAAATTTGAGCACAGCCAAGCCTAGCATGTGACTTAGCCCAGCACGGCACAACACGTTAGTTTCATGGGACGGGCTGGGTTTACTAATCGGCACAATAGCCCAGCACAACACGTGGCACAACACAACACGTCACAATAAGAAAGCACGTCATAATATGTATAAAAGACTACACAATATGGAACAATACATCACATTTTGTGTATAGTTCAACAAAAGAGCCTTTATTCTAGCAAATTATTGACATTTTATTATCGTTATGCTTACTCATTTTCATTATAACACATATAATACATAAATATCTGGAAAACATTTATACTGGAAAATATAAAATAAATGTGCATGGCACAACACGGCACAACACGTTTATTTTTCTGGCACAGCCCAGCACAACACGCTTTCTAGCACGGCACAACACGGCACGTCATAATCTCCGACACAGCACAACACGATACATAACACGCTAAGAACGTGATTTCGTAGGATGGGCTAATCTGGGCCGGCACGTTTTACACCTATAATCATCTCAACGGTTAAAAATTCATTAAACTTAAACCGCTAATCTTTGTAGTAGTAAATGACGATGTTATACGTCTACAAATGTGCTATGTTTTTGTAGGTGCGTATAGATTTGCAATGGGAATATATCCGTGAACTATTAGCTACAAATCTTTTATCATTTAGATTGTATTCAAAACAGTATCATTTAAAGTTTGAGATAGTGTCACGATTACCATGTGAATGGATCCGCCCTCTAAAGGTTATGCAAACACATATGAAGAGCTGGCCACCACATTTCTAGGAAAAAAAAAAAACATACTCGACGCGTTATGGATTTTTCTTTCTGTTATAACTTGGTTTTTCCACCCAATGATGTGCCTAGAAATGAATTCCTCTCAATAATGAATGACCGAAACATCACAAATAACAATAAAAATCTTTTATTTTTCTTTTCATTGCGGAGTGGAGAGTGTGGGTTCCATTGGCCCTTTTCTTAACTACAAATACCCATTCCTTCCGTCCTCAATCCATCCATCATTGCTTCAAAAAAAAAAAAAAAAAATCCATCCATCTCATCTCATCTCACAATTTTCATCACTTTATCAAAACTCAAAAAAAAATTAAATCTCAATTCTCAATTCTCAAATTGGGCTCTAAATTTTCATTCTTGGATGCTTGCTTGTATCGTTCCTTCATTGTTTTTGGTAAGCTAAATATCCTTATTCACCTTAATTTCATTTTTGATAGGAATTATGGTGCTAATGAGGAGTTGATTTCAGATGCTAACAATGTTGATTTTCTTCTTCGTTTTGCAGAGTGATACTTATTATTTTAAAGAAAGTTTATAATCAAGATGTCAAGTGTAAACCAAGTACAAGGATTTGAATGTGAAAAACCAGAATATATAACTAGTACTACTACTAGTAGTAGTGCTAATTCAATGAGAAGGACACTTTCAGCTGTTGACATGTCTTCTAAAATCGCTGATCAAGATGTCGAACCAAAGAATGATTTTTCTCAAAAACCAGGGCAGTTAGATATTTGGCGTTCAATTCTTATTCAAAAACCATCATCTCTTCCACCTCCTTATGTTCATCCTCTTGTCAAACAATCCCAGAGTTGTTTATCTCTTAGAAGCCTTGAGATTTGTACTGAAAACTTAGGTTCTGAATCCGGGTCTGATGGTTACCCTCATTCTGACATTAGTCTTTCCGATACCGAAGAAGAAGATGAAGAGATTCAAGAAGTAGAAGAAGAAGCAATTGAACAAGTAGTAGTAGAAGAAAAGAAGGAAGTAGCAGTAATGAATCACAGTAAGAAATCACCATCACCAGTTCGTAGACCTTTCCCGCCCCCACTTAAATCATTGTCTAAACCAGGAGGAGGAGGTATTCAAATGAAAACTCATCGTCAAGATGGAAGATTAATTCTCGAAGCTGTCTCTGTTCCCACTTCTACAAACTGCTTCAATGCTCAACGGAGAGACGGTCGTCTTGTTCTAACTTTCTCTTCACCTATCCAAGAATCCGTCGACCACCAAGAAGATGTTTTCGAAACCGATGAGGAAGTTGCACTCGAATGTTGTCATGATGATGATACTGAAGAATATCAAGAAGAGGAGCCCATAACCGAAGAAGAAGAAGACAACGCGATTGCGTTGGAAATGACTACTGCCAGAGTTCCAAAATTGCCAACTGGAGCGATAAATGTTCACAGATCAGCATTCATGGTGAATAGGTTTACAGGTCTGACAAACAACCGGAATAATTGGTCATCAGCATCTAACCTGAAAAACAAGATTGAAAAAACGATGAATTTACCATCGACAAAATTACTACCACAGTCACTTTCTATATCACCACCAACATTAGCTGAAGGGGCACCACAAATGTCGGCATCCCGGTTAGAACCGGAAAAAGAAACTTTTGCGGCCACTGCAGCGGTAGAGCCTACTTTCAACAGATACGAGTACTGTTGGCGAAAAGATACATCCTCAGTGGTACCAGTTAGTGGAATTCATCATCTACTTAACCAACAATCACTACCCAACACCAAAAATACTTACCACAACAACAACAACAGTAATAATCTCATAAGGAGTAAGAATAATTACTACACCAACAGTAATAGTAATAATTTACTTCCAACAACAGAGAAAGGAGTAAACGATTATAAAGAGGAGAAACAGAAACAGAACGGTAATGGAGAAAAGAAGCAGGTTGTTGATCAGCATTTGATAGTTCCATCTTACTGCAAACCAGAACCAAGGAGATCTTTAGTGTTTTGGGAACCTCCTCATTGCATTGCCACATCTTAATTAATTCATCAAAACCATTTTCGTATAATTATTGTGTAAAAATGCACATGTAAATGTAAATACTACTTCGAGCTCGGAATCAAACAATCCGATAAGAGGGAGAGATTTTTGGTTATGCATATAAGACTGAGGGTTGGCTCTCTTCCTTTCAATTTCTCAATCTTTTTGGTGAAAGCGATTTACGTACACTCTTTTCCTATCCGATTGGGATTAGTCATTTGTGTGGTTTGTACCAATTTTTGACATTATAACTAGACAAAAGAAGATAAAAACTCCACCAAGCTAAAAGATTAACATTGATTTGTTTCACAACTAATGGCCAAACCTAATATCATTCATTCAGATACGGTCAGCAACAACGATACCAACAATTTTCTTATCCGTCTATAAATGAGATTGAGAGGCCATATATATAATTCTCTGCTTAATTTGTGCATGAAAAGGAATTCAAGCTATAAAAGGGCTTGTAGTCCTGGGTGTATCGAGCATGTCCAAGGTAAGAAATTAGATGACCGTCGCCAGGGTACGCCCGGTAAATTCATATGAGTTCGATCCAAACTCATTTAACTAAAATCGATATATTTCGTCTTCTTTATTCCGGAACGGATATGACCGTTCCTAACTGTTTAGGTCTTACACCACGGTTTTTTTGGTGTATTTTACACCACACGTTTTCAATTTCATTCAAATTTGAATCAATTGAAGACAAAGTTGGACAAAGTTGATCTGTTTTGATTGGTTTACCAATATTTTTGAACAGTTAATGTTCGATTATAAATACAATTTATATAAATAATGATCAATTTCGATCCAATTTGATCAAATTGGGATTGCAAATCGTAACAGACAAAAGTAACGTGGCCTAAAAGATAAATGACAATTCACAGTCATGGCCTAACAAATATCATTTAGCGTGCAAAAGATTACAGTACTAAAAACACTTCAGTGATTTTATCGAACATCTGCACATTGGATGAGCTTTTGAATTTTTGAAAATTCACATCATACAATACACATACTTATTTTTTATTTTTTCTATTATTATTATTATCATTTTTTTAATCGATACAAAATTTGATGCTGGCCCAGCAACTCATGCCATGGATATCATCACTAAAGTAGTTAATACTGTGTATTGGTATCATATCGACTGGGATCGATACACCTATACAAAAGGCTATATCGGTTTTTATCGATGACACATTATTAAGAATAAAATTTTAAATATTTATACATATTTCAATTTAAAAACTTAGGTGCAATATGGTGTATTAATTTTCAAGATTAAAAGCTTCACGGTATATATTCATTCTCATTCCACTTTTTATCCCATGTTTACTACTCCTATTTCAGATGACCCTGTTGTTGGTCCTAACCTGAATTAATGATGTTGAAAATAAAAGCGTCAACGACAATGAATTCTCATAAATCTTCAGAACAAATAGAATGAGCAATAAAGAACCATAGTTGGTTCAAGGAAAAGAAACTCATTAAGAAAATGAAATAGTTGGAAATTTATTTACTGAATGGATTGAGTTTTCAAGGGTACAAAAGAAGAAGATTATTAGGAGCAAGGGTTTTGTTTACATATTTTCAGATCTAAATAGTTTATTCTACCAATTTCCTTTACCGATATTATCAGTGTATCAGTGAACCAGATATATCGGTTTGTACCGGTCGATATGAGCGTTTTTATCGTTCACTATTTGTATCTCCGATATTTTAGATATCGTAAAGGTTTTTTCCGATACAAGATAAAAACCTATAATATCGGCCGGTACAACCGATATTAACTACCTTGATTTATCACCAATAAACCATTTATCTATAGTGAATCAAGAAATTTGAAACAATGAGGTAATTAGAGTCGGTAAGCCGCTAAATAATATGGTTTCCTTTTTCTGATAAAACTAAATAGAATAAAGTTAGATAATATGGATGGGGAAGATCATGAGTGCATAAAGTTGGTGGTTGTCTTTGTTTGTTGGTCTTCCAAGCATAAAGTCGAGGAAGTGACTGACTGCTGAATGTAATACCTTTCTAAACGGAGGATCTTCTTTTTCTGCCTCATTTTTTCTTCTCATGGGTTTCTTTTTCGTCTCTTTTGATGCTTTGATTTTTGTTTGTTTAATGTTTTTATTACCTGTCATTTATTTTGCGTGATGCCGTGGTATGTTTACGCTAAATATATTTAGCTCTTTGGGTGCCAAGAGTACCTTCCTCACGGTCCCTGTGCCCATTTACCGTGTGTACTAGTGCGAAGCATAAAGTCGGCGCTAAAATGCTACGAAACTACTACACATTCCGCTAGTTGAAACCGGCGAGTTATACCGACAAACAGAATGGGGTGGGACCCTTTCCGGGGATGTGTTTAATATGGGTCCCACCCGTTCTTTCTGTCGAGATAATATGCGGGGTATAAATTTCAAAAATGCTACCACAAGTATGTTTTCATCTCGGTACAATTGGGATATTGTCGAGTTATCATTATAATCCGCTCTGGCTGTTCTCCAACAGAATTTGATTCTTGTGGCATCTGCGATTCGATCAAGAAACGCTAAACCAAGGCTATCGAAGCTATCAAACTCTGAAAGAGACCAGTTGGAGTTGGACGAACACTGCTTTCGAAACTCTACTGCTATGTTTTGTCCCTCATGGTACGTGTTCGTATATACAACATACACACGGCACAAGATTATTCGTAAGTATAGTAAAAATCTTGGTTATTATTGGAGAGGGATATTCATCTAATCCATTATTAGAAGAATTTTCTTTTATCGATTTCATGACCTTTTATGATTAACAAAACATTTCTTTATCAATGATGTAATGTTGCATTACTTGTTATTCCAAGAATACGAACGTTGTTTCCATAACTTGTGAAACATTGTTGTTGGAGGAGAATATTTTCCTTCTCTTTTGCTCCTTTCTTTAATCTCCCGATTTTTTGTTGATTTTTTTTTTTTTTTTTTTTTTAATAACAAAGGAACCTTTTATTAATGGAAATTCAAGGTTACATAGGGTTTAAAATGGAAAATTAGAGTATACAAAATAACAAGAACATGCCATACAAATACAACACCTGCTAACGTTTAATTGAAATGAGAGGTGGCGCTTCTACTAACGTTCTTTATAGCCTATTAGAAAGAAGAATAGATACTTTGTTTTTCTTTGTTCAGAATACTAAACAAAAATTTCTATAATTGGAATAACGTTGTCACCCCTTAGGTCACAATTTCAGAAAAAAAAAAAAATCTAAAAAATCTACTTGAATTAATGATTGTTTTTTTGTATAATTTTTTAGCTCGCCCAGATACTGACTCTCATCCATAACATCTGTTGTACAGGCCGATATTACAGGTTTTTATCGGATATCAGAAAATAGCTATACGATATCGAAAATACAAAGACGAAACAATATTATCGGTTGTACAGGCCTACAGGCCGATATAACAGTTTTACTTGTACACCGATAATATCGGTTTCGTGAATAAATTTTTCATCAATATGCATTTAGTCTTTTCAGACAAGTACAATGTCAATTGGAGAAGTAAAAAGCGCTAATATATTTATAACATGGAAACCATATTTTGATTGCAAGGCAGGAAAATATAAAAGATAAATATGAAGGATAATAAAAAAGATTTACCGGCATAATGAGACAACAATTACAAAACTGGCGAATAAACCACCTTGTATTTTGGAATTTGAGTGGATGATTCTTATTATTTTTTATTATGGTATAATTATTTAAAAATTATATATTAAATAATGTATCACCTATAAAACCGATATTATCTTTTGTATAGGTGTATTGGACTCAGCCTATACGACACCGATACGCGATATTAACTACCTTGCTTAACATCATCGAACAGTTAAAAAAAATAGTTCGAAAAGAACACAAAATAAATTGTCCGCACTTAACCAATCAATCTTTGCGTTGTAAGCATAGATTGAACATTATTGAAGAAGAAAATTTGTCGTTTATTCAATCAATCAATCTTTGCATTGTTCTTCTGGATCAGACTCAAGTGGGAGATAATCAGAGAGAAGCTGGAAAAACAGAACCATATGCTCCCTTTCTTTCTTTCTTTCTTTCTTTCTTTCTTTCCATAATTCATGGTTTGATCTCATCTCACACCTCTTTTATCCAAAAACTTATTATTATTATTATCATTAGTCATCATCTCTAGCTCTATAAAACAACTCTCATATTCTTGTTCATCCAATTAAAATTTACTAATTAAGATTAGTGTAGTTCTAAATGAAGTATACGAATCAGATACTTCGGTAAGAACCTGACCGCGTCCATTAGCTTTTGCCAATTTTATATCTATTTTTTCTTGCCGTTACTAAGGAATAAATCAAACGGTGGGTTATGACTGTTTTGATTGATACTCCCATTTACGACGTAATTAAAGGTTTATAGAATCTAGTGTTAACTATTAATACTAGTTTTTGATCAATCAATTTTGGGTTAAGAGTATTGGGTTCTAGCCAGACTGGCACTAGTCCAAAGTAATAAGCTAGCTAGGTATTGTGGTCCAATGGCTACGGTTTAACTCCTGCTCATTGGCTGTACTACTAGTTCTTTTGATCAACCAATGGCTACGGTTCGACCCTGCATGCATACTATTTTTTAATATCTGGTAGGAGTATCAGTAGTCCTAGGTTTTGACTCATGCTCACTGGCCGGTGCATTTTTCTACTAGTAATTTAAATTTGTCAATATGCTAGTCTAGTAATGCCGGGACCAAGCATCTTGACTGTTGGAAAACTATGTTTAAATATTGTCAAGCTAGCCGACCAAAATGCTATTACCTTCATAGAGAAAGAAAAGTTTTGTACAAAAATGCAACGGTCCAAATTGCTCCTGTGCTATCATAGGCTGGCAATTGAATTGAAAGGTGGTGGTCGATCTACTGTAGAAATCGAAATACAGTACTAATAGTGAAAACATGAACTGTGACATAGCTAGCTAACAAATTAAGTTAAGCTTTCGTCACTCTACCAGCTAGCTAGCTAGTATATATGTGTGCCGGGGTTGGGTAACTTCGGGCACCTTTCGGTTGAGTCAACGGCGACAGAGCTCTATGCTCACATCTACGGGGGAAGAATTATCTTTTTTTTCTTAGCCGAAAATGGATAAAATTTTATTGAAAGAAAAAAGATTTACAATCTAGAACAAAGCACCAGGAAATTACAGTTAGCAAGCTCAATTGCTATCAATTACAACTTCCCAGTTGATCAATAGATTAATGATATGCGACGCGTATTCAATTGTTTCCACATGCGTTATTCTTCCTCTCTATCTACCTCAGTTTGGTTCTCCACCCTCCTAATCATGTTGCCAACAAGAGGATTCCTCTATCATGAGCGGCTTGTCACTCCCTCTCTGTGTAATTACAATAATGAATGACATGTACAGAAGTGGTGTGGGAAGTGGGCTCCATGGATGAGGTTGAGGTTCCTAGGTCCTTTTCTTCAACTACAAATACAACTCCCATTCTCATCCTTCTATCCATCCATCATTCTTCTCTCAAAAAATTCATCAATTCAAACTCAAGATTGTTGGATGCTTGCTTGTAGTGTTTCTTCATCATTGTTTATGGTAAGCAACTTAATTTACGTATTCAACTTGGTTTCATTCTGTATTTTCAACATATTTTTTTTATAAGAGTTGAGTTGCTAATGAAACTCAGTACCTGTTTAATATACTATTCTACTAGAAAGACATCTATTTGGAATCGATTTCTGACGTAAACATCATTTTATTTTGCAGAGTGATATTTAGAACCATAAAGAAAATTTCGTAAGATGTCAGGTGCTACTACTTGTGTAAACCAAGTGTCACTAAGTGAACAACCCTTTCAAGGATTTGTATGTGAAACTACTACTAATAGTAGTGCTACTGCTAATTCATTGAGAAGGACACTTTCAGCTGTTGATATGTTTTCTAAAATCGCTGATGATCAAGATGTTGAACGAAAGAATGGTCTTTCTCAACAACAGCAACAACAACCTGGAGGACAGCTTGATATTTGGAGTTCCATTCTAATTCAAAAACAATCATCTCTTCCACCTCCTTATGTTCATCCTCTTGTCAAATCCAAGAGTTGTTTAAGTATTAAAAGTCTTGAGATTTGTACTGAAAACTTAGGTTCTGAATCTGGGTCTGATGGTTACCCTCATTCAGACAGTAGTCTTTCCGATACTGAAGAAGAAGAAGCAATCGAACAAGCAGCTTCAGTAGAACAGAAGAAGGAAGTGGTAATAATGAAATATAATAATAAATCATTACTGCCACCAGCATCAGTTCGTAGATCTTTCCCACCCCCACTAAAATCACTCTCTAAACCGGCAGGAGAAGGTATTCAAATTAAAACTCTTCGTAAAGATGGAAGATTACTTCTTGAAGCTGTCTCTGTTCCAACTTCTACAAACTGCTTCAATGCTCAACGTCAAGACGGTCGTCTTGTTCTTAAATTTGCTACACCTATTCCAGAATTCAAATCAGAATCTTTCGACAACGAAGAAGATGTTTTGGAAACCGATGAGGAAGTAAAATTTGAATGTTTCCATGACGACGAAATTGAACAAGACGAAGAAGAAGAGCCATTAATAGAAAAAGAAGAAGACAAGGCGATTGTGTTGGAAATGACTAGTGCTAGAGTTCCAAAATTGCCAACTGGAGTGATAAATGTTCACAGATCAGCACTTATGGCGAATAAGTTTACAGGTCCGACAAACAACCGGAATAATCTAACATCTTGCTGGCAATCATCGTCTAATCTGAAAAACAAGTTGGAAGAAATGATGAATTCACCATCAACAAAACTACTTCCACAATCACTTCGAATATCACCACCAACATTAGCTGAAGCTGGTACACCACGAATGTCGCCGTCCGGATTTATAC
The DNA here is from genome assembly GCA_023531105.1 of Papaver atlanticum. Classification (NCBI taxonomy): domain Eukaryota; kingdom Viridiplantae; phylum Streptophyta; class Magnoliopsida; order Ranunculales; family Papaveraceae; genus Papaver; species Papaver atlanticum. The sequence continues at coordinate 278,362 of JAJJMB010003208.1, read as the reverse complement.
TGGAACAACAAACCGCTGGGGCCTCTGCAGCGATAGAGCCTTCTTTCAACAGATGTGAGTACTATTGGCGAAAGGATACTACATCCTCAGTGGTACCAGTTAGTAGAATCCATCATCTGCTTGACCAACAATCACTACCCAACACAAAAAATACTTACCACAACAACAACAACAGTTATAATCTCGTAAGGAGTAAGAATAATTACTACGTTAAGAATAATAATGATAATTTATTTGGCAAGGATTCAACAACAACAAAAGGAGCAAATTATAAGGAGGAGAAGCAGAATGGCCATGGAGAAAAGGTTGTAGATCAACATTTGATTATTCCATCTTACTGCAAACTGGAACCAAGGAGATCTGTAGTATTTTGGGAACCACCACTTTGCATAGCCACATCTTAATTCATCAAAATCATTTTCATATAATTTTTGTGCAAATGCACATGTATTTTTAAATACTCTAAACTCGAATGACAATCCGATAAGAGAAAAGAATTTCCGGTACGCATATAAGAATGAGAGTCGGCTCTCTTGCTTTCTATTTCTCTATCTTTTTTAGTGAAAGTGATTTCACGTACACTGTTTTCCTAACCGATTGCAATTTTCCATTACAATTTTTTGTGGTTCCTGCCAATTTAACATTATAACTAGACCAAAGAAGACAAAAACTCCACCTAAAAGATTCAATTTGATTTGCTTCACTACTAAAAGCCAAACTAATATCACTGGCTATGGTCAGCAGCAACTTATACCAGCAATTTGCTTATCTGTCTACTGTAGATGAGATTGAGAGGCAAAATGTGGATACAAAATACCGCACACTCGTTTTATGTGCGAAGTAACTCCGTAAGTATTAAGCGAACACAACCGCATACGTTATATCCAAGATGACGAACAAGATGACGTAACCATTTCACGAGAAAGGTGTGAAAATCCATGCGACAGTAAAGAAATCATGCGACAGTGATAAACTCTTGTGCGACATTGACGCACGTCAGATCCAAAATTAGGGGCTTTATTAGTTGTCCTCCACTATGTAAACTCCTATATAAGGAGCAGGGCGCCTTTGTAAAAGAGAGAGATCTTTTTGGGTGAGCTTAGGGAAGAATTTTAGGAGAGAGAAAGTAATTTGTTCCCCAAGTTAGGGTTTCTTCATATCTTTGTAATTGTTCTAAGATCTTAATAAGAGTTCTTGAGTATTTCGATATGGTTTCATAGATTCTATTAAGGGTGTGGTTGTGAGATTTCTCGCAACTACAGCCATATATAGAATTTTGTGCTTTGTGCATGAAAGGGGTTTCAAGCAAGTTTGATAGTTACATGAAACGAGTAGATCCAAATCCCATTTTGACTTTAGCCTGCGTTTCTTCTCTAGCTATATGAATCTACTAGTGAGTCACATTTGTACTATCTGGTTGCTATTTCTTCCTCAGCTTTGTTGAAGTGATTGCGGTATAGCCTTCTTGTTTTCATGAGCAAAAAGTCGAGGAAGTGACTGCCTGCTGAATGTTATACCTTTCTAAATGGAAGATATTCTTCTTATTTCCCTCATTATTTACTTTTTAAGGAGTATGTTTCCTTTTCTTGTTTCTACCATGAGTAAAATGCCATATATTGGGCCAAATTGCCACTTGAGTCAACCAACTCAGTATACAGGCTAGCCGAATCTGTTGGCCGAACAATGGTCAAAGTCAATGATCGGTCAATGGTCAAAGTCAATGGTCGGTGAACCATCGGTCCAACTGTCAAAGCCACGCTGCCAGCCAGTTTCAAGCCACGCTTCCAGGCTGTTTCCAGCCATGTTGTCAACCGCGCTACAATCTAGATTTCAACCATGTTGCCAATCGTGTTATCAGCTAGCCTCCATCCATGTTGCCTTCCATCCAGTCTCCAGTCAAGTTTCCATTCAAAGATCGACAGTTTCAGTCAACATCAAAAACTCAACCTTTCCAGTCAAAGTCAAGGTCGTTGGTTAAACGCACAAGCCCGTGTCAATTTTTCCCGTTTCCACCAACCCATTGCAAAAACCCTTGAAGAAGATTCTGAAAGTTTCTGGATGACTTGCTGACCAAGTTGCTCCCATATGAAGTTTATCTCGAAATTAGGGTTTAACACATATATTTAAGTGTATAAATAGAGGGGACCTAAACACTAAATAAGACAGGCCTTGATACACGAAAATTCACCAGCAAATCCTAAAAAGGATTAGAAAACCATTGTAATCCATACATCAATAAACTCTCTCTCCCTATGGGGATTCATCCGAGGATGTAGAAAAAACTTGCTGAACCACGTAAAATTCGTGCCTCTCATCTTTATATTTGTTTTGTGTAAAACCCTAGTTTTCATCATCAACACCAAATCGATTGTGTTCTGTTCCTGTGAATATTTTTGGGTACAAACATTGGCGCCGACTAAGGGGAATACGAGAAAAAGAATCATGTTTTCCCTTTGAGAAAACTAGTACTAAAAACTTCAAAATCTTGTTCGAGAGAAAGCGGTTTGGACGTCGTCAACAACAACTGCTGCACTCCAGTTGATCGTAACAGCTATAGTTCAGTTTTGATCACAATTGTTGCAGTCCAGATGATCGCAGCTGCTACAGACCAAATAATCGCAGTTACTGCAGTCTAGTTGATTGGAACTACTGCAGTCCAGCTTCGCAGTTCGAAGTTTGATGAAGCTATTACTTTCGGAAGCGACTAAAACTGTAACACTACAAAGTTCGTTGAAAACTGTATCACTGCAAAGATCGTTAAATTATTGGCAGGATGTTCAATCCGCAACATGTTCAAGTCCAAAATTCGAAGAAATTGCTTCCCAAATAACGCATCATCCACTTACTCGAGCTCGAAGTTTGTCAAAATCACTAATACCATGTTCACAGTGTTGTCTAGTTGCTTACATCTCTAGCCGCTTGTATCATCTATCAACATCAATAACACCAACTGCATATATGACAGAGACAGGAGGGGGAAATCCTAGAGAAAACCTCCAGAAAAGAATCACAAAAAGCTCATGAAAAGGTCCACAAAAGGATCTCGAATAACCGTTACATCAAACTATTGCAGAAAAGTTCTTGAGACACAATAACAATCCCCATAAAACTGTTGCTGAATGTTCAAGTAGAAAACCGTTGCAAGAAGGTTTGACGGAAAAGACAACAGACAAAGAACGTTTGAAAAAGGCTCGGAGGAAAGGCAACGGTCAGAGAAACCGTTTTGAAAAATTTCAATAAAAATAAAAATTACAGTAGCTGAAGGCCGGCGACCAAGGCCGGCAGACATAGCCAGCGTCTAAGGCGAGTGGAAATTTCTGGCAGTCATCCGTTTGGTTTGGTCCGAGTCTACTTAACCGAACTGGTTTTTCTACCTTGACCGAGTAACCACAAGTGAACCGGTCAAGATCCGTTTCAACAACGGGTCAACCAATAGGTCTAAATCGGACCAACCAGTCCAATAAGCACGACAACTAGCTACCACATCATGCACTACATTAACACCACGTCAGCATCATTGAGCGCCACGTCAGCAACTTGAACACGTGTCATCTACCATATTAGACTGCTATCACCTAAGTCAGAAATGATTTTCACCTCCGTTAGGTTTTTATTACCCACATCAGAGTATTCTCACCCACGTCAGCAGTTTTGTTCACCCCTTTTAGGTTCCTGTAACCCACGTCAGCAGTGTCATTCAACCTTGTTAGTTATCTATCACCCTTGTCAGGGTCTTGTTCACCCTCTTCAGGCAACCATTTAACTTCCGACAATTCCGATCTGACAGGAATTTTTGGCGCCGAGGTCTGGCGGGTGTTGTCGATGACACGGTCTGGCTGGTATGACTGGCGGGTATTTTTGGCGGCTCTCTATTTTAAATTTTTATATTTTTCAATCCAACTCAACCTGCACTCAGGATATTTACTCCCCATCCGATCTTTACGCGCAACTCATTTGCTTTTTGGGATGTCTCCACCCCCACTGTTGGGTTTGGCTTTTCCACTCATTACCTTGGGTTTGGAAAGTTAGGTTCTTCTTCATCATACGTCCGAATTGAGCGATTTTTGGCTTTTTGTGATCGTATTTCAATTTCCTACTTCATGAAGGTAACAATTTCTACATTTATAGAAAAATATTTTTGGAACAATGGTCGTGTTCCCTCTCCGGGGGAAGCCATTGAAAAATGGAACACGCCATCAACATGTCAATGTCGCGTCGTCAACGGGAGCCAAGTCAGCTAGCTCCTTGCCATATCAGTTTCCATGTTAGAACCTTGCCACCATGTTGTCTGCCATGTCAGTAGAAGGTGCGGCACATCAGCTTCTCCTACCTCGTCAGCAATGCATTTACCCGACTTAATACACATGCAATTTTGTTTATTCGATAACTTCTTCGTCGTACGTCCGAATTGAGTAATTTTCGGCTCATTGCGATAGTATGTCAATTTCCAACATCATGGATGTAGAGTTTCAACGTTTGGAGGGGAAAAAATGGATTTGGAGCGGCGACATCGAAAAAGAACGCATTTAATCACCAAATGAAGCCATTATGAAATACTCACACAATACCATAACATCAGCGTGACGTCCAAGTCATCTTCGACGTTGACAGTCACCCTTTGTCAAGCTATATTATTCATCTTCAACCACCAAGACGGCATACTTTGCCAACGGCCATCCAAAAGTCATTAGGTGAAGCCAAGCCGTTACATCAAGCCGACGCTGAAAACCACGCCATTCTCTCAACTGAGCCGCATGCACCTTCGACGAACCGCCATGTCAGAGACGCCTGCATTAATCCATAAGCTCACGGATGTTTTCGCACAACTACACAATTCCTGCATATTCTCGGTCCAAGATGAATAGTGAGCTAAGCCAGAATAGACTAGACGTTTCCTACCCCTTCAATTTTACCTACGGACAATTTTATCCAACCTGTCCAATTTCCGGTTCGATAAATGATTCAGGATTTGCACCAAACCAATTCAACTATTTTAGTCAACACACTGTCAGCTTAAATTAGAGAAATATCAGCTATCGTATCAGTACCTTCTCCGGTTATCAGCGTCACATTAATGCTCAAGTTGATTGACTCGCCGATTTTTTGTTCATTACGTTCATCTGTCAATCCCCACCAACATGGAGGCAAAAATTGTTGTTTTTTGAAAAGTTTAATATGAGGCATTGTGCGACTACATCAAAAACGGTCATCATCCACCATCAAGTGAAAACTCAATATCATTTATCAAGGATCGTAAATGCTATTATATCGATTTTCAATCCACAACATGCTCGTGTTCAAAGTTAGACACTGTTGTGTTGACAATCTTTCAACAACACGTTCGAGATCAAAGTTCGTTTAAGCTTTAGGTATGTGTTTGGGAATTTTTGGGCTGACTTTTCAGTCCGCAACATGATGTTCGTGCTAACTGTTGTATCGACTTTTATCCACAACTGGTCGCATCTAAAGTTCGTGGAATCTGTTGTGTTGAATTGTGGTCCACAACATGTTTGAGATCACAGTTTTTCGTGATTTTTTCCTCGAGAGTTCGTTGACAGCAAGATCGTTCTCGAGCAACTTCATTGATTTTACACTTTGGAGGTGTTGTTGTCTGAAATTTTCGCAATATGTTGTTCGACAATCATCACCATTGAGAAACATCAACATAGCCAATGGAAATATTAATCACTATATAAAAAAGTCATAACAGTACTTCTCATAAGGTATGGATAGAATTTATATATTTTTCGCATTATTTCATAGAATACAATGTGGTGAGCGTTTTCGCATGCCAAGTCATGTGGAGATGCACACATTTCAATTTTGCGCGCTTTCAATTCTGCGCGCATCTGGAATAATGAGATTGGCCCCCTGCGTGTATTCTCGATATCAGAAACCTTCAACTTCATTCCATGCGCGATCAAGATGCAGTAAGGAAGTGCACCCTTGTGAGAGCATTGAGTAGCATGACAATCACTATCTCTAGGTGCGAGTTGCATATCACTTCAACCGCGATGACCATCGCTTGGGGGAGAGATATGTAAAACCTCATGGTATAAAGTAACTCTTTTAGGGCGAGTTGCATAACAATCCACATGCTTGGGGGAGAGTTACGTAGCACCTAAATGCGATGCGAAATTCAATTACTGTAAATTATAATAAAGGAAAACCCGAACTTCTTAGTCCTACAACGAATTACAGGATTAAGAGCTGGCGAGTATACATCCTAATACCTCGATACAAATATCACAAACAACAACGTTAATAACTGTTACATTCTATTTGATCGAACTACTGTAGTCCAGTTCCGCATAAATTGCTACAGTCTAGTTGATCGTACTGATGTAGTTCAGTTCCTAAGCAACTGTTGTACTCAGTTGGACGCAACTGATGCAATCCAGTTTTGCTCATAACTACTATACTCAATTGTACGCAACTGATGCAGTCAATTTTTACTCGTAACTGCTAAAGTTCTGTTCCGCAAAAAATGCTACAATCCGGTTGATCAAACTTTTATAGTCCAGTTCCTAAGCAACTGCTACGCTCAGTTGGACGCAACTGATGCAGTCAAGTTTTTCTCATAACTGTTGTACTCAATTGGACGCAACTGATGGAGTTCAGTTTTACTCGTAACTGCTACAGTCTAGTTGATCGAACTGCTACAGTCTAGCTGATCGTAGCTGCTGCAGTGTATCTTTGTTAGTTAATGTTGTAGTCCATCTAATCGCAGCTCCTATAATACCGCTTAGCTCGCAGCTCCTTCCAGCTAATCGCAGCTGCTTCCGTGCATCTTTGCTTGACGCTGTTGCAGTCCAGCATATCGTTGCTGCTGCAGTGCAGCTTTGCTCGTTACTGCTGTTGCAGTCCAGCTTTGTTCGCAGTTCATGCATCCCATCTATGTTCGCAACTGCTACAGTGCAGCTTTGCTCGTTGCTGCTGCAGTCCATCTGATCGCAGATGTTGCAGGGAAGCATTTCTCCCAGCTCATGTGGTCCATCTGATTGCAGCTGTTGCAATACAACTTTGCTCACATTTCCTGCAGACCATCTGATCACAACTGTCGTAGTCCAGTTTACTGTAATCATTGCATTCTAGTTCCGCTGCAACTGTTGCGGTCTAGTTTTGCATCACTGCTTCATGTAAATATTGACGACAAATAAAGATCGCTATCAGATCCAGCGACATACAAAGTATGTTACCATCTCCGCGATTGAAAGGTCACACCAATGGGTGTCTCTTTTTCGCTCGCAACTGTCGCAGCTCAGCCTATGGTTCACAGCAGTTTAGTACCAATAACTACTGCTACCAGTTTGGGTAGAAATTACTAATAGGCTCACTTGGGGGCGACTTGGGAGCGAATTTTTTCGACAACGAGGGAAGGTTTCCATTCACTTCAACGACAATAATCCACACTTGGGAGCGGATTTTTTCATTGACAAAAGGAAAACGAAACTTCTTAACTCCAAAATAAGTTGGGAGTCAAGAGGGGGCGATGTTTGTACCATGAGTAAAAATGCCACATATTGGGCCAGATTGCCATTTGAACCACCATTCGGCCCTCATTCAAGTCTGCCATTTAGCAAACCAACTCAGTATACAGGATAATCGAATATGTCGGTTGGACAGTGGTCAAAGTCAACCACCGGTCAATGGTCAAAGTCAACGGTCAGTCAACTGTCGAAGCCACGCTGCCAGGCTGTTTCCAGCCATGTTGCCAACTGCGCTGCCATCAATATTTCAGGCATGTTGCCAATCGTTTTGTAAGCCAACCTCCATGTTGCCAGCATTCCAGTCTCTAGTTATGTTTCCAGTCAAAGATCGACAGTCGCAGTCAACATCAAAAAGTCAACTCTTCCAGTCAAAGTCAATGTCGTTGGTCAAACCCGCAATCCCATGGAAATTTGGCCCGTTCCCACCGACCCAGTGCAAAAATCCTGGAAGAAGATTCTGGAAGTTTCTGGGTGACTTGCTGACCAAGTTGCTTCAATATGAAGTTTATCTCGAGATTAAGGTTTAACCCATATATTTAACTGTATAAATAGAGGGGGACCTAAACTCTAAACATGACATGCCCTGATACACGAAAATTCACCAGCAAACCCTAAAAGGGATCAGAAAACCATTGTAATCCATACATCAATAAAATATCTGTCCCTACGGGGATTCATCTGTGGATGTAGGCAAAACTTGTCGAACCACGTAAAATTCATGTCTCTCATCTTTATGTTTGTTTTTTTTAAAACCCTAGTTTTCATCATCATCAACAAATGATTGTGTTCTGTGCCTGAGAATATTTCTGGGTACAAACAATTCTTTTGATGCTTTAATTTTTATCTCTTTTACACTTGAATCGCCTCTCAGACATTTTGCATGGATATAACGCCGTGGTGTTTTGTCGATCTTTTGGTGCATGATTTACTCGTAACGTTTACTTAAAAAAACATTGGCCGCGAGCTGCTCCACCATTTTGATCTATCAACAACACAACTAACTTAACGTTCATGACTACATGGCGGTCTTTTCCCTATATATACTAAATGACCACTGGCACGGTGTGATCCGCCCAAGTTTTCGAACAAATGGGATCCGAACTAATTTTAACCAAAATTTTCCTATCTCGCAACATTCATCATTCTGAGACGAATAAACGTTCCTAACTGAGTCTATTTTATCACGGTTTGTGTCCAGTTGTACACCATGCTTTATTAGTTAGGTTTTTATCCAAAGAAATTGAAAGCACAGTAATCGAGTTGATGGTTGAACAATTATTTTGGAGTTATTTTTCTTTATTATCAAATGGATTTAAAGAAGAATGATCAATTTTAATCCAAGTTGATCGAATTTGAAATAAAATTGGAAAAAAAAGTGACAAACATGATGACATTTACATGAGAGCCTTCATCACAGGCCCTGTGCACGTATATAACGCGTACCAGGTGAAGCAATATAAGTGTGCACTAAAATGCTATCACAAGTATATATGTTTTCATCTGGTTACAAATGGGATATTCCTGGGCTTTACCACTAATTATTATCCGCTCTGGCTGTTCTCCAACAGAATCTAATTCTTGTGGCATCTATGATTCAATCAACAAAGGCTAAGCCAAGGCTGCCGTAACTCTCATAGTCTGAAAGAGACGAGTTGGACCAACATTGCTTTCGAAACTCATGGTACGTGACACATGGCGGAACATTATTCGTTACATAGTAAAAAGCTAGCTTATTATTGGAGAGGGATCTTCTTCATCTAGCCCATTATAAGAGAATTTTCTTTTCTGATTTTATGATTAACAAACCATTTCTTTATTATCAATGATGTAAATGTTTCAATATACGAAAGTTATTTCCTTAGCTTATCAGACATTGTTGTTGGAGGGGAATATGTTTTCCTTTCTCTTCTTTAATCTCCCAACTTTTTGTTGATATTTTGTTTTGTACATTAAATGAGAGGTGGTGCTTTAGTTTGCGCTTCTTTAACCAAACACTTTGTTTTTCTTCATTTAGAAAAGTTAACAAAAAATTTTTTATTAGGAATGGATTTTTTTTCATTCTTATTTAGCCATCAGGAAATTTAATGTAGCTCACATCCTACTGATCAACCTTGTTACACTTTCAGGCCTATCCAACAGGATGAGTGAATGTTTGGTGTACTCTGAATGAATGAATGCAATCAATCAATCTCTCTGGTGCTCAGACACAACTGGGAATTAATCATAGAGAAGTTAATAGAGCTGGAAACTTAACAGATCATATGCTTTCTTTTTTTCTTTCTTTCCGTAATGCATGTTTGGTCTCATCTCACACATCTTTTATCCGCAAACTATTTATTATTATCTTCATTGATCATCCTTAGTTAGCTCTATATATATTCTTACTAATCCAATTGCAATAATTTACTAATTAAGATTAGTGCAGTTCTAAATGAAGTAGATTAAGAATCAGATACTTACCGTCCATAACTTTCACCAATTTTAATATCTATATTTCTATGCCGTACTAACGAATAAATGAAACTGTGGGTGGGTTTTGGGTGCTTCGATTTGACTTATTTGATACTTTACTTGTGGGGATTAATCCCACTTTACAACATAATTAAGGGCTTGAGTTTTATAGAATCTGAAGTTCTATAATTCATAAAAATAATACTTTTGGGTTCTAGCCAGAGAGGCACCTTAGTAGCTGGCTAGGTACCGTGATCCAATGGCTACGTGCGGTTTTGACTCATGCTCATTGACCATGCTTGTATATCAATTTTTAATCTAGTGTTAACTGCTAATACTTTTGATCAACCAATAATCTAGTGTTAACTACTAATACTTTTGATCAACCAATGGCTACAGTTTGACTCATGCTCATTGGCCGTGCATGCATAACATTCTTAATGCTATATCAATTAATTAAGCTCTAGCACCGGCATATAGTAGGGTGTAGGTATAATTGTGGTCCAATGGCTACCTAGGGTTTGACTCAGGCTCACCGGACATGCATATATTTTTCTAATTTAGGTTTGTCAATATAGTCATGTCTTGTGCTAGTCAACGGGAAAAGAAACATTTTTCTAACTGGATGGAAATATTATCAAGCCGACCAAAATGTGTCTAACTTGTGTTGCTATCAGAGGAGGGTGGTTGACAGTTGGAATAGGTGAAATGGAAATGTGGAACATGTACTGATAGTAATAATATGATTGAACTTGTAACAATAGCAAGGATTTGCTTTCTAAAGTATGATATGACAAGAAAGAATGAAAGAACCATGCAAAACCATGTAACAATAGTTTGAGGAATCTAACCAATCAATTGGTTATAATTTCTGGCGTGTCTCTTATGCTTTCTCCTAGATTTTGTGCAAAGACAAGTTAAGCTTTCATCTCTAAATGCCACCACCACTTGAGTACGTGTGAGGCGTATGAGCAACTTGGCTCACTTTTGGACCTTACGATTCATCTTTTTTCTTTTTAATAGAAAGAGAGAGATTTTATTAGAAAGGAGAATTTACAGAGGAGCTACAAGAAGTAGCAAAGAAAACAACAAAAAGACAAAATTACACTTATAGCGCGTTCGGATACAAATCTGCTTCTCCAAAAATAGAAGTCAGAAGCAGAAGTCAGAAGCAAAAATATTTTGCTTCACAAAAAGTTAACTTTTCTGCTTCTGGAAGTTATTTTGAAATTGTTTACCCAAACTAACTTCTGATTTTTTTGCTTCCAGAATTCAAAAAGCAATTTTTGGTTGTGTATCCAAACGCACTATTAATAATTAAAAAAATGGCATCCCAATTATCACTTGCACAGACATTGTGATGGCCAAAAGCAGAAGCCCAAGTAACCAAAGATTTTGCTTCATCAACACTCAATCATCACTTTGTAGTCGAGCAGACGATGTCTTATATATAGTATACATTAAATTAGAGAGAAGGTACCGGGCGCCGGTATCGTCATGATGGAGGGACAAATGTCACGAACTATAGAACCAACAGTGTTTAGCGCCACACTACTTTTACCTTTGTTATTCTTAACTACGTCCTGATTTTGATATTGCAAACTCCCCTCGTTACGTATTCAAAATAGCTAATAATATATTGAGGTGAATGTTAGGATTTAAGACGCAGGTTGTGCGGGAAGATAGAGAGCTCTTTCTCTAAAAAAAAAAAAAACATAAGGCAACGCGTCTACATACATTATTCTTCTTCCCTTCCTATTAACCTACCTTGGTTTTTCTACTCAATTATGTTGCCGAGAATGGATTCCTTCCTAGCTGCTTGTCACTCGCTCACTGTTTAATTAATAATGAATGACTGAAACATCACATACAACGGTAACAATGTTTTTTTCTTTTCTCTTCATAATGGGTGGGAGGTGGGCTCCATGGATACGATTCCTTCCAAACGCCCTTTTCTTCAACTACAAATACAACTCCCATTCTATATCCTTCTATCAATCAATCCATCCATCAATCATTCTTCAATCTCAAAGTTTTCATCACTTCAAATACTCAAAATTGTTGGATGCTTGCTTGTAACTTTTCTTCATCTTTGTTTAAGGTAAGCAACTTATTTTATATATTCACCTTATTTTCATTTTGCATTTCCAATATATTTTTCCCATAAGAATTGTGGTGCTAAAAAACTTAGCACATGTTTAATATATTACTGTACTAGAATGATATCTATCTGTGCAGTTTTTGCATTTTAAAGTTGATTTCTGATGTGCACATTTTCTTTTGCAGACCGCTACTTACAATCTCAAATAAAGTTGTTTAAGATGTCAAGTGCTACTACTAACTCCTTGAGAAGGACACTTTCAGCTGTTGACATGTCTAAAATCTATGTCGAACCAAAGAAAGATTTTGCTCAACAACAACTAGGACAGCTTGATATGTGGTGTTCAATTCTAACACAAAACTCATCATCTCTTCCACCTCCTTATGTTCATCCTATTGTCAAACAATCCAAGAGTTGTTTATCCCTTAAAAGCCTTGAGATTTGTACTGAAAACTTAGGTTCTGAATCTGGGTCTGATGGTTACCCTCATTCTGACATTAGTCTTTCAGATACCGATACCGAAGAAGAAGCAGCAATTAAACAAATAGTAGAAGAGAGATCAGAGGTAGTCAAATTTGATAAGAATGAATTAGTAGCACTACATTACAGTAAGAAGTACTCATCACCATCATCAGGAGCTCCAAGATCTTTCCCACCCCAACTGAAATCACTCTCTAAACCAGGAGGCGGAGGTATGCAAATGAGAACTCATCGTAAAGATGGAAGATTAGTTCTTGAAGCTGTCTCTGTCCCTACTTCTCAAAACTGCTTCAATGCTCAACGCCAAGACGGTCGTCTTGTTCTTACTTTCACACCAACAATCCCAGAATCCAAATCATTAGAAGATGTTTTCAAAACAGATGAGGATATAGAATTCAATTTTAGTCCTGATAATGAGATTGAAGAACCCACTAAGGAAGAAGAAGAAGAAGAAGACAAAGGGCTTGTGTTGGAAATGACGAGTACTAGAGTTCCAAAACTGCCAACTGGAGTGATGAAAGTTCATAGATCTGCATTGATGGTGAATAAGTTTACAGGTCTCACAAACAACACGAATAATTGGTCATCATCATTTAATTTGAAAAACAAGTTGGAAAAAATGATGAATTCACCATCAACAAAATTACTACCACAATCACTTTCTGTATCACCACCAACATTAGCTGGCGAGGCACCACCGCCACCACGAAGGTCGTCTAAATTAATACGGCACACACTGCCACAACAAACCGTTGGGGTGACGGCGAAAACTGTGGCGGCTTTTTCTCCCAACAGATATGAGTATTTTTGGCGAAAGAATACATCCTCAATGGTGTCAGTTGGTGGAATCCATCATTCACCTAACCAACAATCACTACCCAACAATAAAAACCCTTACCACCACCACAACAACAACAGTAATAATCTCATAAGGAGTAAGAATAATTACAACACCAACAGCAATAGTAATAATTTCTCTTTTAAGGATTCAGCAACAACAACAAAAGGAGGGAACGATTATAAGGAGGAGAAACAAAATGGCAATGGAGAAAAGATTGTTGATCAACATTTGATAGTTCCAGCTTACTGCAAACCAGAACAAATGAGGAGATCTTTAGTGTTTTGGGAACCCCAATATGATTTTCATATAACTTCCGTGCAAATGCACATGTTAAGTAATTAATTGTAAATACTACTCGGAAAAAAATAATCCCGTAAGACAAAGTGAATTTTGGATATTCATAATAAATATAAGATTGAGCGTTGGCTTTCTCAATCTTTTTGGGGAAAGTGATTTCACACTCTCTTCCTATCCGTTTGCGATTAGTATTTTGTGTGGTTTGTAATAACAATTTTCTTATCTGTTTATAGATTAGATTGGGAGGCCATGCATAGAATCCTCTTCTATGTGCATGAAACGGCGGCATACATAGAATTCTCAGCTATGTGGTCTAGCCAGAACGGTTAGGAGCGCATGTAGCCGCTCATAACTATAAATTTGGCGCCTCGGAAGGATTTTAGATAAAGCAGAACTAGTTTTTCGAATGCGTTAGAATTACCAGTCGGTCTCCACCGGGAAAATGGTCAGTTATTAATAAGAGAATTTGTCGATTATTCAACTCAACTGGGAATTAATCAGAGCTGGAAATTAAACAGAACCATATTTTTGGTCTCATCTCACTTCTCTTTTATCCACAAACTTTTATTATTATCTACACTCATCATCTCTAGCTCTATAAAAACAGCTCTGATATTCTATAAAAACAGCTCTCATATTTTTACATCGAAGGAGCAAAATACTGCTCATACAGTTCGCATGATAACATACGCTTTGTTTCAATGGGCTCTAAGCTTTAAGGAATTCGAAGACGTCTCTTTTGATTCAGTTGTTGAGAATTGGTTTAGGGCTTATTTTGAACCACCTTAGTTTTTAGAGTTTTTGTGGGATCCTTGTTTGTTTTCGGGATCTCATTTTTCTCCTCTCTTTTTCTATTTCTTTCCTCCCTCTCTCTGTGTGGGTATAACCCTTTTGTACTCCCCTTTTGATCTAATATAATATTCATTATCGATGAATAAAAATAAATATTAAATGTAGTAGTCAAGATTAGTGTAGTTCCAAAGTAGAATCAGATACTTATCGTCCATTATCTTTAACCAAGTTTTATATCTATATTTTTCATGCCGTACTTCCGAATAAATCAACTGACGGTGGGTGGGTTTTGGGTTTATCGATTTGATTTAAGTGATACTATACTTAGTGGGAATTAATCCCATTTTTAAAGGTCTTACTTTTACAGAATCTCAAAATATAAAACCTTAGCAGTTAGCACTAACTATCAATACTTTTGATCAACCAATGGCTACGGTTTGACTCATGCTCATTGGCCATGCATGTATAATATTTTTATATAAGCTCTTAAGCGAGAAAGCACCGACATATATTAGAGTATAGGTGTAATGGCTCCCTAGCTAGGCTTTTGACTCATGTTCACGGGCCAATGCACTTTGCAAATTTATTTTGGTCAATAAGGTAGCTTATTAATGGAGGGGCCTTAGAAAACTCTGTTTAAATATTGTTAAGCAAACCAAATATTGGGCAGAGACAACTTAGCCGGTTGGGGCTACATCACTACCTTTTGATTGAGTGGAATATGGCATGGACACTAGACACAAGTAGACAGTCGGTAGGTATGTTCAGTGATGAGTAAATAATAGTGGGACGGAGGGAGTACTAACCAAGCGTGTGTCGTGCTCGTTGATAATATCTCTTTATTTTAGTGTCGCAAATTTGCTTAAACACATTCGGAATAAATAATCATCGATCTTTTATGGTGAATATGATAACTTAAAATATACAGGCTTGGTAGAAGTTAGAACTCTATGCTCGGATCCTCAAAGGAAGAGAACTAAGGACTCTCTTTCTATGCTCGGATCCCCAGTTGTTTCCACGTATTATTCTTCCTCCTTTGTATCAAGAGAACCTCAGCCTGTCCTCCCCACCCAATCAATCATGTTGCCTACAAAGGATTTCTCCTCCTCCCTCCCTCCCTCCCTCCCTGGGTGTTTAATTAATAAATGATGAAGGGAGACTGAAACATCACAAGTAACGATAGAAACAACTTGTTGTAAAAGACAAAGATGAAACAATTAAAGTTAAACCAGTGTAATTGTTTTGGCTCATACCATCTTATGATAGAGCTGTTTGCCAAACACGAACTTAAAAAAAAAAGGATAAATTTCGCCATTTACTGTTCCTTGATTGTAAAGAATTTAAAAGGTAACATTTTTTACTTAAGGCAAGGCTTTTACACTTATTTTACCCTTACAATGGACTTTTCGATCCAGTTTTTGTCAACCCAGTCCTTTGAGAGTGCTGCTGACTGGTCAAGGACCGGTAGAAAAGTAATGTTGACTAGTCAAGAACGGGAGTGCACTCCCGCTGCTAACAAAATGTGACGTTTATTGAAAATATCCAACAGATACTTGATGATCAATATTTACGTGGTAGTGGTAATAATGGTGCTGTTGTGGAACCCAAATATAATTAGATAGCTAGTAGTTTATTAGAGTTTCGGTTTTAGTTAGTTGATGTTTTTTTTTTTTGTTCGATTGATGAGATTAATATATTTTTTCACAAAAAATCTTAACTCGTCCTTTAAGTTGTTTGCTCCTTCAGGAAGTCGAATACCCCAGTGCTTCCATAATTGTTAAAGGCGGGTACCGTTATATATTAGTGGATGGGTACCAATCCATAAAAGACAAAGTAATTCTAACCGTTCGATCCTAAATTGGTGGCCACATTTAGCAAATGTGGTACCGGCCTTTAGCAGTACCTTTAATGTTGGCTCATGTTAATTTCCCATGAGAGTGCAATGCACGTGTAACTCCAAATTTTTAAACTCCACCAGCAACCTAATAAGAGAACTTAAACGTATTTGATATGCATAAGAATGAGCGTTGGCTATCTTGCTTTCTATTACACTATCTTTTTGGTGAAAACGACTTCACACTATCCTCCTATGAATCCTATCCGATTGGCTCTAGTCTTTTTTCTCTCAATGCGTCTCCGGACATGTGTGGTGTGTACCCATTTTGACAGTATAACTACGATAAA